>MU397278.1:36679-338654 GCA_022578865.1 Xylaria sp. FL0043
CCCTCACCCCCCCCCCCCCCCCCGAACAGTTGCAGTGCGTTCTGTTTTATCAATAAAGCCCCCAATTTACTTACAAAAAGAACCACCCCAAGCAAGAACACCGTGAACTCTGTGGCTACCGTTAATCACACAGATTTGTCTCCCACCTAGTGTGCTTTTGTTGTGTCTCCGATGGGTTTGGCTAAAACCCACCTCAAGATGTCCGTGAAATCCTTCTGGAGCTGGCCTTCTTTATTGAAATGCACAATACGAGACTTCCAAATGTTAATAACACATTCTTTACCGTCTACAAAGCTTTGTAATATGCGGTACTGCCGATCACACAATGATACCATGGTAATCTGGGAGTTGCCTGGTCAGCTCTCGGACAACAAGAGAAATCAGGTGTTCAACGGGGTAACAGACAGGGCATATTCAAATGGGAAGGTATTGGGAAGCTTGAACATACTGGTACAATATTGTGTTTTTCGTTCTTGGGCAGGCGGAGGGCAAGAAGCGTAAGCATAATTATACACCATACTTCACTAAAAAGAAGCGAGTCCTCCATATGAGGGTGGGATTCTACCAAGGTGCAGCTGATGTGAGGCAATAGCCCACTCATGGGTTCCAGAATCTGTTCAACCTGCCATATCCCGTTGTTCTTGGGATAATACCAGAGTTTGGGTCTTTCATATTCGTCAGGTCTGTAGACAGCGGATTAGAACAAGAATTTCAGGCCCTTATAAGGATACTCACAATCGACCTTTCCACCCTAACCGCTCGGACAGAGGCTTGTTATTATATACAGCGCTGATGCAGGTGCCTAAGCTGGAATCCACATGAAATGCGGTGGCGAATTTCGAACTGGTACCGTACGGGCCTAGATCTGTCTCCTCGTGAAATCTGTGCTCTCTGGCGAGTGTCTGCATGTACTCGGCCGGCACTAACTGGAAGTACTTCCCTCCACTCGCAGCGGGACTGTCAATATCGAGCACTTGACAACTGATACTGAGAGCTTTCCAAGTGTCCTCGTCAATGTATGGGTTAGATTTCCGCTCCCGAAGGGTTTTGAGCACGCCCATACCAAATGGGATACTGGGCTGGCTTGGTCGATACGGCGCCTTTGGAGCAGCGGATGTGGGGCTTTGGTATGCATGACGTGACTGTGATTGATTCGGATACATGATGCTGTGAAGTTCAACTGTGACTTGGGGTTCAGTTTTTGTCTCTTCGACTATTTTCGGGCTATTTATGCTCTTCTGAGACATGGTGTAGAGGCGTAGTCGCAGTAGTCAGCGACGTTATGATACTCGCCGTTTGAGCAGCGATACCTCGGTCGCTATAGTTGTATTTAGTAGCGTAGTGTTGGCGATTTTGTAGCGTTGGTGGTGCCAACTTGGTATTAGTGTTGGTGATTTGGCATGAATGTTAATGGGACAGGAAGCTAGGGTTGTGCGAAGGTATTGGCTTTGAGTCGCATCTCGGCCTAGTGAGTGGCCTAAACCCACCCCTTATGCCTCCGTACTATATGCACTATTATTTTAAACAGCAGTCATTTAATAAATAAAATAGGGAATTAAAGGAATTAAATCATTTAAGTATTTAAAGGCTCTAGTTTTCTTAATCCTATCTTATTTGGCTGTTTAATCGATGTTTAAAGTGGTAGAGTTTAGTCAGTATTTGGGGGCCTATGGCACATGGGTCGTTTCTTGTTGGAGTGACTCTGAGGTGCCCTTACGATATCAGGCGCCAGGTTCGGGCCATCGCCTACAGTCAGGAGGAAATCAGTGAATTATATTTGGCTGTTTCCTCCCGTCCGTCACCGCCGTGGAATCCTCCGGAGGGGGTACCAGACTGCCCGGCCACTTGGCGAGGAATGCACACAGAAAGGCGACGCCCAAAAGCGCGATGCTAAGGGCCCAAGCCCCGCGGAGACCATCCACATAGGCCTTCCTGATTCCGAGCAATGTGTTACCGCTGAAGTAAGCCGAGAGCTCATATGGCCCGACTGCTAACACCTGCTCTGGTGTGGTTTCAGGGGCATACTGAGCTACCTTTTGCAGCAATAAGTTGTTCGTAATGGCCGCTGAGGCGCTGATCGCCAGCGAGGCCGAATAGAATTGAATGACTACGCGGGCGCAAACCATATTGATTAGTCATTGTAACAAAACCGGCAGATCACGATGTGAGGGCTGTGATGGGGAGGTGGAGAGTTAGAACTCACCGAGTATAGCAGCAAGACCCATTGCCTTGTCCGCGTTAGTGTTGACGACGCCAGCCACAATCGGCGGGATCTGCACGACCCAGCCGACGCCGACGCCCAGCAAGAGCTGGTACCCAATTTGCTTGCCCAGGCCAGTGTCGATGTCGAGTGTGTATAGGAGGCCGCAGCCAACCGTGGCGACGGCGACACCTACGATCTCGAAGAGCATGTATTTGCCATACTTTCCCACCACGACCGAACTAATGAAGCTCGCAAATGCTGACTGGAGTCAGAAGCATATCTCTCATCAAGCCTAGCCTATTCTTCAACTCACAAGTCGCGCCAATGATGGGAATCGTTCTGATACCACTGTCTCTGGGAGAGAGGCCGGCGGTAGCCTGGAAATATGTGGGAATGTTGTAAACCACAGCAAAGTATGATCCGTAAAAGCTACCCAGTGAGTCTCAGCATGGCGATATTTATCAAGGGGGAGTGATTATTGGGCAGCAACTCACAAGAAGAGGTAGATTGCGTTAGCCCACATGTCTCTTTGTTTGAGCAGCCTCACAACCACCAATGCCCGCTCGCCTTGCCAGACCTCATTTCCAATAAAGACAATACTCAACAGAATCCACCCGACCAACAGTCCGATGATCGTCGATGAGTTCCAGGCTTTCTCTGTACCGCCCCATGTCAGCGCAAGAATGAAGCTGACGAGACCGCCGGCGAAAAGAACCACGCCGAGCGGGTCGAAGCTGAGGATCAGTTGTTTGAGCGGTGGTCTCTCGGAAACCTTGGCCCGGGGCGGCGTTTTGAAAAAGAAAAATATGATGAAGATGGGCACGCCACCAAGGGGGAGGTTGATGTAGAAGCACCAACGCCAAGTGAGGTGAGGGCTGGACGTGAAGACACCGCCAATGAGGGGACCAATGACGCTGGCGACGCTGAAAACGCTGCCTAACAGACCGATGATGATTGATACCTTGTCAGGGGGGCAGACGAAGTTGGCAATGGAGTAGCAGCCGAGAAGAATGCCCGCTGCACCAGCGCCTTGCACGATGCGGCCAACAATCAGAGCCGCACTGCTAGGTGCCACGCCCCCGATCAGGCATCCGATCTCGAACACTATCATGGTCGCTAGGAATACGAACTTCATGTCGAAATACTTGTAAGCCTTGCCCCAAAGGGACTGGAAGGCCGCGTAAGCCAGGAAGAAGGCGGAGCCATACCAACCGGATTCCGCGAGAGAGTTGAACGCGTTGGTGATGGCAGGAATTGCCGTGGCGATGATGTTCTGCCGCCAACGAAAAGATTAGAGCAGACTGATCGTGAACAAGCTGATGATGATGTGGTGCTTCTCAAGCTCACGCTCAATTTATGAAATACCACTTACGATGTCTAGGCCAGCCTAAGAAGACATACACCAGGTTAATTCAACAACGTACAGACACCGATAAACGACGACCAGAATGTGAGACTCACAAGGAAAATACCCAAAAGTAGGCCAGCGACAGTGATGACCTGACGCCGAGGAGAAGGGTAGATGACCTCGGACGCGGTTGGTTCCGAAGGCGTCGAGTCTGGCTCGTTTTTGCGAACATCGTCCGTAGAACTAGACTGAGTCATCACGTTTGTGTCTATTGTAGCTGTCTTTTTGTGCGTACAATTCTCTGAATGAATACGTAGCGCAATTCAACAGGAGCTTTCTGTATGGTGGGCTGGGATTCAAGCAAAGAAGGAAAATCTAGGAGCCAGTGCATTATAACGACACTTCAAGAAAGGCTGAGCACGGCGAACGGGCAGACAATTTCTGCAGACGGTCAAATTTCATAACTATTTACCCGTGCTTTGTCAACACATGACGATTACAGCCATTGAGGCTGCCAGGGCAAATAGATTTTCATTGTACATCGGGGCTTTGATTTCTGCCCTATCCGAGGGCGTCTGCTCATGCCTCGGGTAGTTTTCTTCGGGTGGTTTTCAACATAGTGCAAAAAACAACCCGGCGCTCCATGCCAAGGAAACAACCCGACGCCTATAAACCACAAAAGGGCCCGACTTACAAAGACGAACTGGAGTCCCCTTAGCATCGTTAGGAAACGCCCCGCGAAGCTGCAGTCAAGGGCCAATTTCAGGCCAGATCATAGAAATTCCCAATCATCAACTACGGAACATTCTAAGGGGTGCCCATGAGCGCCGAGACGAAAACTTGCCGAGTATACCCGGCTAGACCATCCTCAGCGCCCACTATGCAAGCCCGCTTTTCCACACCTCATGGGACAGACTCGCCCCCAACGTCCTGCGATTGCGAGGCCGAGACCCGGCGCATTGTAGGCCATGTCAGCCAAATATCCAGTAGCCTCGCAAACTCGGCGCCGGGGCAAGCGTCATCATCGACTTCGAAGTCAACCGGCCTTCAATCGTCACCATCTCCATTAGCCGATAGGCTCGAAATGGCGCACGTCCTGGTGCAACACTGGGGCAATGTGAACGGCTGCCCCCGTGCCGGGTCACACATGAATGCCCCGATGCTGTGCGCCATGGTAGATGCCATTAGCGCCGTCATGCGCGGCCACGAAGACGTCGTCGAAGGGTTGATCTCGTGGCAGAGACGGCGGCGTGTCATCACCACTACCGGTCCCGATCGAAACGATAATACCCCCGTCACCGTCGTAATGCCTACCGCCGCGATCGGAGAATTGGAACTGGAGCCCGTGGAGCAGGTCATCGTAGTCCAGGAGGCTTTGAAGCACTCTGTCCTGCGTCTCGCAGCCATGTTGCAGGACATACAGGAAGAAGCTGCGCTGATAGGCAGTGAACAACAAATCGGGTCGCCGTGGTGTGGTAAGGGGCTAAATGAACTTAGCACGAGGTTATTCAGACTTCTGGGGGTGATTGATAAGTTAGGGATTGAAAGCAATGTAACGCCTTGACCGTGGGACCAGAGAAGATTCAGCCCCAATAAATGGCAGTGTATCATGCACCTGGTGAAGATTATGATGTATATCAGTGATTTGGTATAACCCGCTGTCCGGCGATGTCGCCTTTCATAACAGCACCATTGCACCTTGCAGAGATTCCATCCTTCTCATCAGATCATCGAGCAGAGTACCCGTAACCGTATCAAGCACCATAGTACTATCACCCCAGTCCAAGGGGCTGCCCGATGGCTTTCCTCCTATATTCCACTCTCCTTTCTGTCTCTTCTGCTTCGCACTGTCTAGAACTTCCAGGGCGTTCAGCATCCTCTTCACGCGCAGCTTGAGTACTCGCTTCATCGCATCGGACTTTGCCTGTCCCTCTATTATGAACTCGCCCAGACGCAAGGCGCGATATGAGTCCATTTCCGGAGACACGCAAGGCTTGTTTGCGATGTTGCGAAGGGAGCGCTGTAGTCGGCGCGCCGACGGGCCTGAATGCCCTGGTAGAGTAGACCACACAAAGTCACTCGCCTGGTCTATGCTCTGCGCTGACTTGGCGGCGACGCGGAAAATGTCTTCCAGCAGGCCGACCACGCGCTCGGCCAGGAGCGAGAGGCCGAGGAGAACGGGCCGGTCTGTGGCTAGGCATGGGTGAGTACAGTCGCGAATAGCAGTGGGAGGTGCATTCCAAGCCTGAGGGCCGGCATCTTCGGGAGGAAGAGGGGTTCGGTGGCCAGTACAGGAGAATAGACGATAGCGCAGACTGTTGAAGTCGCGTTCGGCCCCCAGCACAACATCTATCGTTGCTGGCGATGCAGTGTGTGTGAGCGTCTGCTCAAGCTTGGCTGTTTGCGTGAGAATTGCTGCATGACAATCCGGTAGCTGGGTAGAAGGAGTCTCAAATGAAATGGCCGAGTAGGAAAGAATGCCATCATTGATACAAGGATGCATCGCGGCTTGAGTTCCGAATACGCGGGGAGTGCATGATTGATCATGGCCATTCGACATCCACTCCTTCACATGAGAGCGAACCGCCACATCGTTGTCGGTCGTTAGTATTGATGTCGAAGCTGGTAAATGTGTTGCTTCAGCGTCGCTCGTCGATTGAGAGCCTGAATTGGAACATGTCATGGGTGAATCGGTATGGTCGTCACCCGACGCGTAAGGCGTGGTCGTAGCAGCGCCTTTCTCGCAATGCGAAACTAAAATCAATGAACAAACGAGCAAACAAGCGATGCGAAACTCGTTTCTTCCAGTATCACCAAATGCGCTAGGACATATCACTTACTGGTAGATGAGAGCAGCGACGATGCCTCCCTCGTCACCGACTTGGAGCTGTTGTATTCGGCAGGGTCTTCTCCTTCATCGACGTCCAATGGAGTCGAGCTCTGACGAGTTCCCTGTTCTGAGCTGACGGCTTTCTTTGGTCTACCAGTCCGTCGCAGTGGGCTATAGACACATCTCAATCGCTTCTGTGCGCATCGCTTGCAGCTGGGTTTGTCGCGGCTACACCGGATCTTGCTATCCTGGCATTTATCGCACGACTGGCGAAACCTGATCGCATCGTGTTTTGCGGTGACCTTAGATGGGCTGATCTGGCATGGTAAAGCCATCACAGTTACGACGTCTCAACTTCGGAGTCGTTGTACTTGGTTATCCGATCTTTGTGATCGTTTAAATACGAACTGCTGGATATCTGTTGTATCCCAGATGTAGAACCTCTCGACAAATGCAGGTACCTCATTTTAAGCGTGGCTCCGGCTCCGCGACTTGCTTCGGCACTAGACAAGGGTCATTTGTCCAATGATATTCGCTATTCTCGGGGTACCTCCAGCGTCACCTAATGTATTCAGTTACGGCGCAAACTATTGTTACATGACGCTACATCATCTGTAAGTTGATTAATACGTTGTTCTCCCAACATACTTGCCTACAATGTTGAGCATGGCTCTTGGTTACTCAAAGCAGAGCTACACATTATTTGTATCTTCATACCACTTATTTGCTGTACATTAGAAGAGTATTCGAAAGAGACAAGCGATGGGTGTGGCCGCCTATAGATGATTGGATGACCTAAATACTGACACCTCAAGGCACTCAATGCCGAGTTGCCAGGTGCTCATGTTTGTGCTTTAGGAAGAAGAAGCCTTGATACAAGTCCTGCGCAGTGCAGTAAGAGCGCAAATCCGTATGATAGTCGATGGCTCTTAGCTTCAAACAAGGAAGAACTGAATGTAAGACAGCTTCAGCGTTAGGTCTAGAACCAAATCTCGGTACCGAACAGAGCAGTTTCATTAGCGGCTGGACTAGTGCGTATCGGCAGTTTCACCGAGCTACTGTGCACATGATGATGATGATGATGATGATGATGCCCATAAAACATCACTTCTTCAATTACTCATCGGTCACCAGGATTTGGGACTAATACTTGAGTAACATCTATATGAATACTCTATGATATTGAGGCTGCTGGTATTAGGGCTGATGTGTGAGTCTAATCTGCTTATAACAAATACTTAATGCATAGATCGCTTGCAATAATGTTAGACCTACGGGTTAAGACCTCATAAGCCCTGGTATGACATGCACAAGAGTATATAATTACCGTCACATGAATAATACACCCGATTGAGCTGTTCATGTCTGAATGATAGCTGTTATTGTTGGGGTAAATGGGGAAGAGGGGCGGGGTTTAAGAATAATCTGGGGAGTCGTCCGCATGCCAGCAGTTGTTTCACTCTGCCCCTTTTCATTGGACTGCTGTTTTTATCCCCACTCGATTCATGGGCAGGTCATCGTGTTCTAGGCGTATGGAGATCCTGTCGCTATCTTTCCAGGTAGTAACCGGATTTCTTTCCCTCCCAGTGTAGGACAATTTGGTAGTGCACGCGCAACTCGGAGCCCCAGGGAATATAAAATGGAAAAGACAGCTCCATATCTGTAAAGTAAATCTTGATGTTTTAGATACAGGAGTTAGGAAGCTTGGTCTATACTACCTACTTCATCAACATGGCGAAGGCTTCATCGAGCGAGATTGAAGGGTAAACTATCCTCTTCTATGTAACTATACACTATGCTAATAAGTAGTAGTGTAACCGATGTTTCCGGGCTTTCTTGTAACGCTGACAAACTTCATGAAGTAGCTTCGAACAAGGGTCCAAACGAATCGATGTAAGTTGATTATTTTCTTCAGGAATATGTCTGGGATGCTCGTGGCTTAATATGATCATAGGATTCAAAATCCCTTGCTACATGTCCCAAAGGATCGGCTCCTGCAAAACGTAGAAGACTTCGTTACTACATACGGTCTTTCGGATGACGTTGAACTCTTCAAGAAGGGGGCCCTTGCCGCCCAAAGTCCCCAAGACCTCGACGCTATCCTAGAGCTGACCGATCATGACCGTGCTCTATTGAAGGACGAAATCACTCATCGCTGGAAGCACCCAAAGGCTCTCTATCTTACGATTATGATGAATTCCATTGGTGCTGCTATACAAGGATGGGATCAGACAGGATCGAACGGAGCCAACCTGTCGTATCCGGAAGCTTTCGGCATTGCCGATACCGGTGAGAGCTGTATGGCTGCCGGAACTTGTGCAAGGAACTCCTGGATTATTGGCGCGATCAATAGTGCTCCATACATAGCAATCACCGTCATGCAAGTCGGAGCAGAACACCCCAATAGAGACACGTACTGACTGACTTGAAGTGCATGCTGGATCTCCGACCCTATAAACAACTTGATTGGCAGGAGGGGGACCATCTTCGTCGGCGCCATATTCAGTCTCTTTGGTCCCCTTGGTCAGGCCCTATCCCAATCTTGGCCGCAGATCTTAGCCAGCAGAATTCTGCTTGGAATTGGAATGGGACTGAAGGAAGTCACTGTTCCTGTCTTTTCGGCAGAAAATGCGCCAGCTGCCATCCGGGGAGCACTCGTCATGTCGTGGGAGCTTTTCGTGGCGTTTGGCATTGTGCTGGGTTTCAGTGCGAACTTAATTGTCTTAGACGTCGGTGATTTAACGTGGAGACTTCAGTTAGGCTCTGCCCTTATACCTGCTATACCATTGTTGCTTGGTATACTATTTACTCCCGAATCTCCACGATGGCTTCTAAAAAAGGGTCGCGTCGCGGATGCATACAGGTCCCTTCTCAGGCTGCGATCGGACCCCTTACTTGCGGCACGGGATCTCTATTTCATCCATACTCAATTAGAATTAGAAGAAGACGTAACCAAGGCTGGTGGATTTTCGCATGGCAACTTTTTCTCTCGATTCTTTGAACTATTCACAGTGCCTCGAAACCGACGGGCGACTCAGGCGTCGGGTATAGTTATGGCGGCCCAACAATTCTGTGGCAGTGAGTGCTCTCTATGCCTTTCCAGTCCACGTGTTTCTTCTACAAAGAGGATCTGACTTCGATCATTTACACAGTTAATATTATAGCTTTCTACTCGTCAACCATCTTCGTTCAGGCTGGAGCTAGCACAAAGGTCGCTCTTATAGCTTCTTGGGGTTTCGGTGCGGCCATTTTCGCCTTCGCTATTCCCGCTCTCTTCACTATCGATCTTTGGGGCCGACGAACTCTGCTTCTTGCCACATTCCCCAATATGGCCTGGACATTACTTGCAGCCGGCCTGTCTTTCTATATCCCTGAGGAGAGCAGGGCGCATATCGGTCTTATCGCTCTCTTCATCTATCTCTTTGTTGCATTCTACGCCCCGGGCGAGGGACCGGTCGCTTTTGTTTACTCATCCGAAGTGTTCCCTTTGTCCCACCGCGAGGTGGGCATGTCCTGGGCCGTAGCCACGAATAACTTCTGGGCCGTAATCGTAGCGCTCACGTTTCCTGCATTACTACGGGGTATAGGACCTCAGGGAACGTTCGGATTATTCGCGGGTCTCAACGTGGTCTGCTTTGTGGCAATATTCCTGTTTCTTCCCGAAACAAAGCAACGCTCCCTTGAAGAGCTAGACGTTGTTTTCAACCTATCAACTCGGAGGCATGCGTCATACCAGCTGAAGGAAGTGCTGCCTTGGTGGATCAGACGCTACGTTCTACGACAGTCCTCCAAGCCAGCACCGCCATTGTATCACTTCGAGATAAACGGAAATGTGGAAGTTGGTTTGAAGTAAACAAGCTGGAGCAAGGGATGAATTTTTGAATCCGGGGGGAGGGGAGGTGATTATAGTGTCATATGATCATGGGGAATTGGCAGGCCTATGCTGTGCGTTTGCCGCCTTCATTCCTTTGCACTCGATAGTTAGGCAGATAAGGAATATCGTGAGGCTTCCTTGTCTTCCATGGATCGTTGTGTTTAAGGAGGTCTACCATTATTTAGGTCACTAATATTTCATGGTGGTGGCAAATCAAGGTCGTGTTACGCATGATCCTCAGCACTAACAACAACAAGGGACCAAGCAGTTGTGTTGAGTTACGGTAGTCAGATGTTCTCATATGCAAGGGCTATTACCTGAGGCATGTCACACTAGCCCTTAGTGTTGCCTGAAACTGCTTCTGCAAGCAAACAATCGCACACCCATGCTCCTCGCATTCGGGATAAGAACTCTGCCCGCGAGTCCAAGTCACAGACGGAGCCTTCAGACTGCGTAATGTTTGATGTTGAAGCTGGTTTCTTTGCTCGCTGCCAGGAACTCGGGAAGACATTATTACCTCAAGAACGTGCACCTTCTAACAGCCGGGTTTTGACATGATCATGACTACGCCGACTTTGACCGGTTTACCTAACGAGATGTTGGACGAGATTATCGAATTTTCCATGCCAGAAGGGTTCGAAAGCCTGGCATTGACTTGCAAGAGAATCTACGCCCTATGCACTCGACTCATCCCGTACCACAACCATCTCCGTTCAGACTTCAAGAGATTCGCGTACACATACAACAGAGAGTGCCCGAGCGACCCGTCTGCAGGAATATTCCATCGGGCGTTCGATCTCATCACACGCATCGCGGCTGAGCCTAAAGTTGCGCGGTACATCATAAACGCCGACTTCAGCTATGACACCCTTGATCGCCAGCTCTCTTACAACATGGTCGTACCAGACATAAACAGTGGCAGTCCAGTGGTTGCTTTATTCTCCAATTCCTCACTTTTAGCAAAAGCAGGCCTAAACTGGAGAGAGTATTACAATCGAATTCAAAAGCAACTTGCCCTCGGCTATTACTCGCAAGAAGCCGCAGTGTTTGTGTTGACCCTCCTACCCAACGTCAAGCGTTTCACACTACCGAAATTTTTGTATCTGGCGGCGAAGGATGACAAAGTTTTCCTTGCACTCTCGGAAGGGTGGGGAAAGTGGGAGTGTTTCGTATCCTGTGGCAAGCACAATTGGTGCATGATACACCCCGGATTGAGAATGAGACCCCAAGGCCGCAAAACCGTTGAACAGTCGGAATCTTTTCAACTGCAGTCTCAATCTAACCCTGTCTCATCCATCGGCACTCACGAAGGCTGCCAACAGCTACAGATCAACGAGGGGTGAAAGACCTCGCCGAGCTATGCTCTACTACCTCCAGGCCTACAATCTATAAAATTAGGAAATTTCGCGAGTTCATTCCGAAAAGCAACTGTCAGGGCTAGGACATCTGCATATTTGCCACGGCTATCGAGCTCAGTACGAAAATCACCTCAAGAAACTATACGTGTGGGTGATCGACACAGGTGATTCCATTGTTCCTGGCAGAGCCTACAACGTCCTCGAAAACATGAGTAGCGGCGTTATTGGACTTGAAACTCTACTTTCTCTTTTCAACCTGTACCGGAAAGATCCAGAATTGCAACTGCGCGTTTCTGTATTATTCAATAAGCCAGGTCATGCGGCTGCTTTATTAGAAAAAAAAAAAAAAAGACGCTGGCCTACAGGTGGTAACAGAAACCACAGCTATAGTAGCCCCAAGGTTACAACACAAAAGCTAGCCTATACTAGCATATTAAGTTTGAAACACGCAACAGAGTTCATGAAGTTTTGTTTCTCTTTTCTTTGAGGGGCAAATTAGGTTGTGCCGCCTTGAGAGAAGACTTGTGCTCAAACACGGTGAAACAGCTAACAACTACGTGATGTAGCTTTAAACTTCTTGATACGCTGTTCAGCTGAACGAGGCTTATGTGAAACCTTGATAGATCATCGCAGTTAAGCTTCAGAACGCGTAGGTAATATTATTGCGATCTCCGTCATTGATATTAGAGACCAATATCCGTACAACAACAAAGGCCTAGGAAGGGAGACTACCCCGAGGATCTGCGGCACGCGGAATTTTACGATTCGAGAGCTCTTCGTAATCCATGTAAAGCCTCCTTCGATTCATGCTTTCAGGAACAAGTATCAACATTTCCACCATGAAGGCTCAATAGCCATAAATTATACAAAAGTCCGCCGGGAGGTATCCCGAGGCGCGATGTGCTGTAGTCCTCACACACGGGCACACGCAGTCACCAGTCGCATTCCGTATTAAATGCTGTAGGGAAGAGGAATTGCCTACCTCGGTAGGTTGATCTCCTCGATAGCTCACGGCCGACAATGCAACCGCTGTGGAGTACAGAAAGCCATAATGTAACATACTGAGCACTGTCTAGTCTACTGGCGAGGGCAAATTAATAAGTCAACATGGAGTTGAAATTTTCCCACAATGATCAATAACCCCAACCATCACCAACCCATACCCAGTACGCTAGATACACTATATTAGAGTTAAGGGTTCCCAGCACTCGCCCATGTCCCCTTACCCACTGGTTAAGAGTCCTCGGTAATCTGCGATAATATGTGGCGTAGAATAAGATAGAGCGCCGAAATCAAAGATTACGGGAGACCGCTGGACTGGAACATTGCGACGTGCGGTAATGAGAACCCAAACTTCCGGCCTTCCTCGCCTGCCTCGACCTCGAAAGTGGTGTAGTGTAGGATGTTGTAATAAAGATGGTGCATAATCTGGCATATGACAGTGATCCTTCAGCGGGACCTTGCAGCCCTATTTGGTATGGAATAATCGTGGAGTGCGGGATGCGTACGTCATCTCTACAAGGGATATGTAATTATTGGCCACGCTAGAGACTCATCGGGACCCCATGGGTGATTTCTCGTACTTCTAAACGAGCTTCTATCTCAGAAGTTTCATTATATAGTAGCTAGATAAGGGAGATTGGCGAGAGGTGATTCAGAGTTCGTGTCTGTGCGTACCTTATGGTGAATCAAGGGCCCTCGGCTATGGCCTTGGGTATAATTTCAAACAGCCAATGTGAATCAAACCCCTTTGAGTGATACAGGCCAGAGTTGAGACTCTTATTGGCCGGTGTTTCGAAAGCAAAAGTGACAGCGAAAGCCGGTTAGCTCATTGCAAGGTATTTCTCTTAACAGTCCCTAGAGCCTCTTCTTTAATGTGGCACATGATTAGAGACGTCTCGGGTAAAAACATGCAAGCTTAATGGGTTTCCCTATAGCATCAAAGGCATAAGTAATAATAAATATATAAGCGCCTCTTATAATAAGCTTCGGTTTTATGTTGTGAGTCAATCATTTATACTAAAATCGATGTGAGTAGGTACTTTATACAAAGATAGACTCAGAGATTGTTTTATATACATTTGTGCGGCGGGTCTCATGTCAGTCACAACCTGCCTCTGAGGGACTGCAGAGCTAGCTAGCTCAGTGGAAGAGCGCCGGGCTCATAACCCGGAGGTCGATTGATCGAAACAATCGCTAGCTAATTTCAATTTTATCTTTTTTCCTCTTTCCTGAACAGCTTTCAAATTGTATGAAATTTTTTTTCTTTCCGTATCCTTCCTAATTTTCCCTCTACTTTTTCTCTTTTCCGTTCTTAGTATGGTTTTTCTTCCTTAGCGTAGCCGTTAGGTCCATATTGAACAAGCACTACTTGTTTCCGTTCCGCTGCGCTCTCTCCACATGTTCGAACCACCCACGCTACGAATTGCCTAAACTGGATAGATAGAGGTGTACTCGTACCTTGGTAATCAAAGAGCTCGCTTAAGCGGCCGGTGTCCCGAATCCTCGTCACGCGACGATCCAAGTTTATCACCATTCTGCCGAGCAAAGGTAATAAGAAACATGGGTAGGCTGGGAAAAAAAAAATTAGTTGGTCCCCAGAGCATATGCTGGGACAGGGATCATCCTACGAGATAAGCGACATCCTTACAGCATATCCACTTACACTTATTTCTTTTCCTTTTCTTTGGTTCGATAAGTGGCCAACGTATCTATTACTTAGTAATATCTAGTGTAGATAATCGTGTTCTTGATCGTGGAGCAAAATACATTGGATTGATCAGACTGGATTTTAGTGTACCAAGATATATAATTTCCGAATCTCCGTCATCTCTAGTCTAAGGTGCATACGGTACGCTACTGTATGCAAGTAGGTAAGGTTTATAACGCATCCCCCGTCTTCCCTGCCCTGCCTTAGGGACCTTCGGCTCTCTCTAAGTCCCTGAGAGTAGCGTCGGGTAGCAACAAATGGGCGCGCTAGGGTTACACAATAGGCGGGAAAGTACGGCTAAGTTCTAGCAGTATAGCGGCGCCTAACCATGATATAGTACCCAGGTAGAGTACGAGGCACCCTACCGAGCACAACGCTTTAAAGCCACTTACGTACCGGCCTACCTAGGTACAGAAGGCTTAGTGCCAGCAGGTATGTTGTACGCGGACACGTGTCAAACCCCCGCTGTCGGGACTGTCGCATGTTGTCGTTAGTCTTGAACAAAAGAATAAAATCATTCGGTAGAAAAGAAAGAGAAAAAGAAATGGACGACATGCGAGTTGGTTTCGTCGATCCATTTGATCCCGGGGTCCCTGCATCTCCCGCTACGCCACCTAATTAACGGTGTGCGCTGCGGAACAAGCCGTATGGCTCTCCTTCCTCCCTTTGCTTCGTCTCGACACGTGTATTGTGCATAGCAAGAAAAGGGAAGAAAATTGTTGGGTGCACTACGCCGACGGAACCACGGGAGGCCAGATGGGCAGTAATGGTTCAAACCTCCACTCAGATACTACAGTATACTTACGCCTCAGGTGGGAAGGTATTCCCGGATGCTACCTACTAGGTAGGTACGAACCTCCGGGTAGAGCCAACCTTTCTGTTCCGATTACTAGTAGTAGGCAGGGACCGTACATATAGGTAAGGACGTATTAGGTACCTGAATTACATCTCCCACCTGTAGGCTCTGTGTGGGGAGTACTAATAGCCTGAGGTCGTGTTGGGAAACATCTACCTAGGTAGTCTCCGAGCCTACTAACGTCCTCCTACTTTCTGACATACAATACTAATGTAGGTCAACTAGTCTACTGAACTTTAAATCGACCAATTCATAGCTTGTAGGGCAAAGAGCCATCCCTCATGTCATTCGATTATTATGTAAACAGTCAAGAGCTTGTCAGGTAGTGTGTAATTTAGTGTGATGCGTCCTGTAGTATAAACAGCTGTTGCGGCACACTGGATGTGTTTTATTTATAGACAAGAGTGAAGGAATCCTATCACAATTGCTAGAATAGTGAAACTATAGGGTATCAAAGTAAACTTATTATCAAGACACTGATATGTATTATAATGGCGAACCGATGCTTCTTACCTATGTAGGTACCTTCTTAGGCACCTTAAATACAGTAAGGAAACTGCGGGACATATATAGATGCCTCTTATACAAAGCACCTTACTTCGCATACATACCACTACAACCGAAGTATATAACATTGTAGATGACCAGATTAGCATGAGTTGGTATACTGCAAAAACATAGCATTTACCTAAACTGCATACAAGGTAGGATATACACCCGCGGTATGGCTGGCCGGCTCCTCCCGTCCTTGTACGACTCGTCTGCGCATTTTTAAGTCGTTGGTTCCTGAAATAGCGTCATCAGCGTGCTTGTATCATACCTAATGCTTAGCCTACTTCCGGATCCACGCGATTAGCAGCAGCTTCCTTGTATTGAGGGTAATACCTACCTACAACACAGTATACTGTACGCTCTCAAGGCAAGTACACAGGTAGTGTAGGAACTCACTACCTACCACATGCACCTGGAATGCAGCCATATCATCCGCTCGCGTGGCCTAATACTAGCAGTGTAGCACTGATTTACACTATACCTATAATACTGTACGACGTAGACGATTCCCGGCTAGGACCACTATCGCAAGCCAACATCATGCCAGATAGCCGTCACATCAGGCCATTCGCGCACCCATGACCAAACCTTGCATACAGGCAAACACCATGTCGGTAATTGGATGGACAACTTGAATACACCACCGTTGGCATTATTTTATCTTTCCAGTGCAAGTTAGCGCCATGTACCCAGGCATCGTTGGCCTTCCCTGCATTCTAGAAGATGGGTAAAATGACAAAACTGCAGGGGTGGGAACCGGGGGTTACCGGCGGGGAAGAAGGGAAAAAGAATAAAAAGAAAAAGAAAGGAAGGGAAGAGGAAGAAAAAGAAAGGTTGAAGAGGTACAAGTGACATAAAAGTCAATGTTAAAATATTTAAAGAGATCAAAAGGAGTAATTAAGAAGGATTGATGACATAGTATTTCAACTTCACATCTCGACTCACTCGGCTCATCATCATACAACTTTTGACTTTTTTCATACCGTACCCTACCTTCCTTACATTTTTTGAATCCTGTTCCAATCCAGTCGTCCAACCCACGTTCAATTCATTCCGATTTCGCCCAACCAACCCATCCCACCTTGGGTACTAATACTCGACTCCCAGAGCACCTACATGCCTCTGACTTCACTCACACCGCACTTACACTCATGAACAGCGGCAACAACAACAAACCCATCGCCAAACCCTAAACCAATCTATAGTGTAAGGACAGGAGCACTATAATCACCCGAGCACCGAACAACCAACAACCACGGCAACAGCAACAGCAACAGCAGCGAGAAATCAACCGCTCACCATGCTCACACGGCGGGAAGCCGAGCTGGTCAACGAGACCATCCCGGCTCTGCGACAGCACGGCGAGCACATCTCGACCGTCTTCTACAAGAGCATGTTGCGCGACCATCCCGAGCTCAACCACTACTTCAACAGCGTCAACATGCACACCGGCCGTCAGCCCCGCGCCCTGACCGCGCTGATCTTGGCCTTCGCTTCCAACATCGTCAACATCAGCGAGCTCACGGACAAGCTCGAGCGCGTTGCTCAGAAGCACGCCTCTCTCGTCATCCGCCCGGAGCACTACGAGATCGTCGCCAAGTATCTGATCCGCGCCTTCTCCGCCGTGCTCGGCCCTGCCATGACCCCCGAGGTTAACGCTGCCTGGACCAAGGCCTATTGGCTAATGGCCAAGAGTAAGATCCTCTGCCCTCTGCCCTCTTTCCATTCCCTTCCTTCCATCGTCTCTATTCAATCATCCTCTTGTCCCTTGATCTAGACTACCTTGCCTCCCCGAGCTATCGCTAAACTGTCGCAGTGCTCACTGGTCGCGAGCAAATCATCTACAAGGAATTTGGACCTTGGACCGAATGGCGACCTTTCACCATCTCTGCAAAGACGCCGGAAACAAGCGAAGGCGACATCGTCTCGTTCACTCTCACACCAGTTGATGGCCAGCCACTACCCTCGTTCAAGCCTGGCCAGTACGTAACACTACGCGTGAAAGTCAAAGGACTCAAGTACATGCAGCTGCGCCAATACTCTCTCAGTGATGCCCCGCGCCCAGAGAGCTACCGAATCACTGTCAAGAGAGATATCGGCGCCAGTCCTGACACGATGCTCGACCCGAGACACTTTGGGCCGTTCGACGATGGCCCACCAATCTCGTCTGCCGCGAGTAGCGCATCGGATAGCAGTATCGGCAGTGTGCGTCCGCACAGACCTGGCCTCGTGTCCAACGTCCTCATCGACGACTTCAAGGTGGGCGACCGCCTCGAAGTGACCCACCCTGCTGGCGAGTTTTTCCTCGACACCAACGACCCGAATAACAGCCCTATCGTTCTCATATCTGCTGGCGCCGGCGCCGCCCCGCTATACCCTATGCTGAAAGCGGTATCAGAGCAAGGGAATGGCAGGCCGGTATCCTGGATTCAGGCATCACGCCACGATGCGCCCTTCCGCGAAAAAGTCGAGAAGATCGCTCAAACGGACCCCAACATCAGAGTAAAATTCTTTCGTTCGCGCCTTGCCGACGGCGACGTCATATCGCTGACGTCCCGCTTCCAAGAAGATTTTATTGGCCTGAACTGGGAGGACCTGTGGCTATACCACAGTCTGACACAGTACTTCGTCTGTGGTCCGGAGAAGTTCATGGGCGAGATAGGGAATCACCTGTTGAAAAACCGGATTGACCCCTCAAGAATTCACTACGAGCTTTACAGCGTAGGAAGTTTCGAGATGAAGAGATGAAATGAACGAATGACGAAATGAAGAAACCCAGAGATCAAGAAAAAAAAAAAAGCCGGAACAAAAAAAACGGATAGAGAAGACACAACCGCGGGAAAGGTATAGATATCATCTCCATTCAACATTAGCCAGGTTTGTTTGCTTGAGAGTGCGCTGGGCGGCGGGAAAACAGTATAGACGGGTCGAGGGCGGCGTCGGGCAACCGGAAACGAGGCTCTTACTCTACAATGTCAGAATATGGCTATGTAGCAACGTTAAAATGTCGAAGTTAATTATACCTACTTACCTTGCTCATATTTCGAAAACCAACCTGCTTCCATGTATCATGTTTAGGTGGCCGAACTCGCGACCGACTTTTCAGGTGTTGTCAACTAAGCCCAGGGATTATGGATCTTCTAGACCACGACTACATGGGCGCTACCATTCCGAACCCTTGGGCTCGGGAACAGGTAAGGTTTAATAAAATGCTTGCTGCACATCATTTCCCGTTTTTTATTCTTTCGGTTCTTTACTCCTTGTCATTTCCATCATTTTTTCTTCGTCTTGGGTCCCTTGTGTGTCCCGGTCAGATGGTAATGTGACCTTCCTAATGCAAATAAGGGGTCTGTGCGACATGTTCCATTGATCCGCGATGAGATCATGAGATCTTGAGAAGGACTCCGAAACTTGGTGATCATCGGCTAGCGTCCAGATAAAAGGCGAAGAGCGTGCTAAGCTTTGGCCTGTTATGTTCCGTTTTCGGGCTACGCTCGATGTTGGATTTGACGACTGTGCTGGATATGTTAATCTTAATAAGGGAACATTTGGAGATTGCTCTTGTTGAGAAAATTGTGTATTGAAACCTTTCTGGACGGCGGGGGTAATCTTTGTCTGGCTCTCTGTCTGTCTGTTTCTATCGTGGGTAATTTGTATTAATATGTAGAGATCATATAAGTTAGACTATACTTACACCGATCGACCTGTTACCTTGTGATTTGCATTAGTATCAAGAATTGCTAGAACTTACAAAATGAGGTTCATAATGAAGATCATAAGCCACACGAAGTGACCGCTCGAGGCGCTGAGGGAAAAACTAGTCACTTCTATTCGTGTACCTATACCATTTATACCACCAGAATAACCACTTTTTAAAGGTTTTAAACTTAACTAGACCTGTTTAAACTGTTTGATAGTCAATATATTGTAAATAACTTTAAAGAGTGGTTGTTTTGGTGGTATAGTGGTGTGGGTAGAAGAGTAAAGGTGACTAGTTTTTCCATCACCGCCTCGCCGCTCTCTCATGGCTTTCGTAACGCGCTTGCCTAACTGTGATCTATTACATATTAATCAATGGTACAGATGTAGTATGCGATTCCCCCCCTCTCAGTACATGCAATGATGATGCCCTAATTTTTCTCTTGTTAATGTCTTAACCGGAACGCCTGTGCATGAATGCATGCTTTTATCCTATATCCCGTGTCAGAGAATCACTCCCGTCATATCGTGGTAAGCGATCACAAAAGAACCCATCTTACTTGACACGTTGATGGGCTTTTCCCGTGCGGGTTTATCCAGAATTACCTGGCGCCCGTATAATCACGTAGCTCCCATGCGATTTATAAAAGTACATTAGCCAAGCCGATGCCGTACCAAGTTTCCCAAGGTTGTATCTATCATCCTGATGTTACACGATAAGAAAGATGCGTAAGGATGGGCGTAGAAGATGAAGAGAAAGAGGAAAGGAGGAGACTACAGCGGCCCCGTGAAGTTCCGCGCTTCTTGCTCCCAGCCGACGAGAGGCCAGCCCTTGGGCAGCGTCGAGTAAGGCGGCAGCACGTAGCGGCCGTCGCAGGAGTCGGCCTTGCAGGAAGACGCGGCCATGTCGCAGAGCCCGAAGACGTTGCAGTAGCACTCTGCTGCCGAGGGACAGTGCACCGCTTCCTTGCCGAAGATGACTAGACGGTCGGTTTGTCAGACGATATCATATGCATACATAGGATCTGGCTTATCAAAGATACGGGGCACGAGGATAGGGGGAGGGATGTATGCGTGTGCATGCTGTCTGAAAGGGCGGGGAAGGAAAGTTTAAAACAGCAGCAACAAAGGAGAAAGGAGAAATAGAAATGGGAAGGAAGGAAGTACGCACTATGCCAAGCAAACTCAAAGACGCGCCCATTCAAAGCATCGTCCAGCGGCGTCGCGAGCAACCACTCCCGATACCGGATATAGTCCTCTTTGGGCCTACTACGTATCGTCTCCCTCGTGACGCCAAACTGCGAGCAGCAACTGACAGCGACGACCTCAGGCACAGGCGTGCCGGGCAGCAGCTCCTCAAAGGCCTGCTTATAGATATGCTTCGCCTGGATCTTCTCGGCCTTTTCCCCATCTGCCGTCGTCGTTGTCGTTGTCGTCGGGGCACTGGCCGCGTCCTGCACGGGCCGGATCTCAGCCGGACACCCGATGACCCAGACGCAGCGCAGATTGACGTAGCCCTGGGCGCGCAGGTAGGGCAGGCGGAAGTTGCGCAGCGTCGGCAGCGCGTCGTAGTCCGGGTCGTCGTTGTGCCACGCGAAGCGCGACGCGTGCACGAAGAGCACGTTCGCGGGAAGCGTGTCGTACCGGTCGATCATGTACGTCAGGTACACCATGGCCTCGCGGCCTTTGTTCGTGGGGACCGTGAGAGGCGCTGAGGGGTCGTCGGCGACGTAGATGTTCTTGTGCCAGGAGGGGAGGTAGGCGTGGAACCAGGAGGTGTCTTCGGCTTTGACGCTTGCTACCACGAGCTCGAGGTCGTGTTCTTCTTCTCCTTCTTGCTTCTTTTCCCCATCTTTCCCCCCTTCCTTTTGATATATGTCCTCATTTCCCTTCTGTTCTTCCTTTTCTTGCGGCCGCACTGCTACGCTGGTGGTAGTAGTCGCTTTTCCATTTTCCGACGGCGGGGAAAAGGTTGGGTCGTAATTGACCGGTCTGATGATGCTGTCGCGGTGGTGCAATGCGAGGAGAAGGAAGAATGATGTCAGGAGGAAGGTCGCGACGAGCACTCTCCTCGGACTGCGCAGCGACACGACCATGACGCCGGTGAGAGAGCGACGAGGAAAGAGAAGGAGTTGGTGGTTTGGACTCGGGCGCCCGGCGCGGTCGCTGGAGTTGAAGCGGCTGATCAACACATCTGCGAGGGCTATTTATTCAGTGGGGGGATGGGAGAATATCGCGTTTGTAGATCTATGAGTGGTAGAACATGGATCTACATGTGCGTATTGATGGTGGCATACTACTGTACAGAAGCAGGTACGCAAAGTGACCCCTTTCTATCCTACCCGGCTTAGCAGTGGTGCTGCATTACCTCGCGTCTGCGTCACTGCGTTCCCCAACTGCCCCTTTCCAAGCAGGAGGTTCCGGTAGGGCTGTTGTAGTGCATGTGGCTTGGGGATAACGCTACGCTAGGTCGTACCGGTAGTGAGGCCAGAAGACAAGGGTGGTGTGGTCCCTTGCCTAGCCTCCCTCCTCGTATTCTCAAGATGTGTTTGTGGGGTAGAAATCGAAAACCATTCGTTTTACACGAACAAGACTGCTAAGCAGGAAGTTCGATACCACATACTATCCGTATATTTTTGAATGGTCCTTGGCTTATTTGCGAGTTTCACTATGTCGCATTCTTATGTACAGGGTAGATTGAGACAAGGGACCGGAAGAGAATCGATTTGGTAAGGTTGATATACGCTCACGAGTCTTGATCGCAAGCTGGCACAGTTTACTTTGTCATCGCCAGGCTCCCAGCCTATGAGACGTAGCGGGATTCCTCGATGTCTGACCATAGGGTACTATTAACTCTTGCCTGCAGGCACAGCGAATGACGCCGTGTCCTGCAACAACTTCCATCCTGAAATATTATGGCGGTTCAGCTGGCTCTACGTATAACTCATAAAGATTCCCGACTCATGATGTAGCCGAGATGACAGCCGGTCGCTACTAAGTCGCTATTTACGATATGCGGTAAATAGAGCTGCAGACTCTCCATGAGTGACTTCTTCACTCCAGCTCACAGTTCTGCGAAGTTAGATGTCGTCACCAGGCTCAGCATATCGTTCAACTGGGCCTCGGTGAGCCAAAAGCGACAATCGTATTCTCTCGTCCTTGATAATCGAACATAGACAGACAATGAAGTTGTTGGCCTGTTCTTGTCAATTGCGAGAGAAATTGCCTCGCGCTGATTACTTTATTGCCAATTTAGACTGCAGGTGTAAGGGCTTGGAGTCGCGTCTTCCCAGAGAAAGACCTAGTGTCATGAAGTGATAACACTATTTTGGAAAGATGATAACAGTACTCCTTCACTAAGCGCACTCAACTGGAAATTGTTATCCTTCATCAAAACTAGAGGGAAGTATACACAATGAATCAGTCTGGTGCCGACGACAATGATCTAGCTTTGTCGAGAGCGGCCCTTTGTTTCCGAGGTCTCCTTGACTGTCGTAAGGATGCTTTCGTCGTTCCTAAAGGAACCCTCCGGAACAAAGCATCTACTTGTCACGAACAGTACGGGGCTTTTGCGCAATGAAATGAAACGCCTTTTTCGAGTCAATTAATACCAAAGCCAATGTCAGTCGACAAGGGCCTTATCCGAGTTTGCCAGCGTGATACTGCTCCATTTCAAACTACCTATAAATCCGACGGCGGACTGCAAGGAACCTCGATGTTCTCAGTCCAAGCATCAGCTACTCAATCTTTCAACCACTCACGCACTCACTCACGCTCACACTCATACTCACACTCACACAGATACAGGCGCAGGCACGCAGATACATTTCTGGTCGAAGCGTTAAAGGTACACACCGCATTAGTATCGCGAAATCATCACGTACGCTACAGAATCTAAACTACTAGATATGGCTGCTACGAGGAACAGTCAAGCCAAGGAGAAGAAGGTGGCCGAGACGAAGACGTCACCAAAGAATAAGGTGGAGAAAAAGGTGTCGCCAAAGAGAAAGGTCCCAAACCCAAGCCAAAAGCGAGGACAACCAGCGGCTGCAGCACGCCTTGTAAGTTCGCCTTGGATTAAATTTGGATGGCACAAACCGCTGTCCGGTTTTGTCAAGGAGTCGATTCAGGAAATTAGCTCGGTTGCGGACTCGATGTACATGCTCGAAGTAGAGCGAACGCGACCGATTGAATCACTCTCGATGCGAAACGCTCTATTTTGGGAGCACAGACAGCTCGAGAAGCCACTTAACGTTTCTACGCCCTCGGTTGATCATCTCGACCTCTTTCCCGCAGATGACGAGGTGTTTCGAGAGACGCTCGAGAAGATAGGCAAACAGCTCGACAGGAGCGAGAAGACCTTCAAACTACACTACTTGTTCTACTCCATCCGATTCCGCGAATATCTTATTTTACCAGTCGAGATTAACGGTATTTGGATAACGATTGTCACCAGGACACAATTCAAACAAGGACCGAACGTTTACCAATCACTCGATAATTACACTGACATGGAAGTTACTGATATGTTAGTCGTTGACCCTCTGCCAGAGGGCAGAGAGCTTCGCAGGGACCTGATTAATAAGCGATTTCCCGCAATTCTCCAGCAAGGTTGTATTGCGCTGGCAGAGAATATCACCTACCACGAACTGAATGCCCCGGACATCGACGTCTCTGCGCTAGACCATCTCTGGCAAACAGGACTCGTCTCGTTCGCGATCTCGCGCGAGCTTCTCCGCCGTCTCAAGGTCCTCCAGTATCGCGAAGAACAGGGCAAATCAGGAAGTGACGATCAAGCCTATTTCTGGGGTCCCTTTGAGGAGCACTACAATATGGACGGTTACCGACAGAGTCTCATGGCGGCGTGCGCCCACCAGGCGATCGAGGGGTCAGGGTTCCTTACCAGGCTCGCCCTCGAGGTCCCGAGCGAGGACTCGAATTACGATCGTGATCTCCTCGCTCGGCCAGGAAAGACAGACTATCTAGCTGATGACGAGAAGTGGGACGTTCTCCAGTCAGAAACTCACACTTATGCTATTGGGGTCCCCTCAAGCCTGCTCGAACCCCAGTCACCACACTTTGCCCCGTCACCTAAATTTGCCCCGGCATCACCTGGTTTTTCCCCGAGTTCACCTGGCTTTGCCCCGAGCTCACCTGTTTTTTCCTCGATGACGCCTCCTTTCCGGGCTTACGCAGAGACCATCCCCGAAAAGATGGAACACGAGACCAAAGTTGTTTCGTACGAAGGTCAACTCCCGGACGCTGATGCGTCTACTCAAGTTGGGGTGCCCGTTGCCCCTATGGGCGGCCCCGACTTCCTAAGTGACATTCCGGGCTTGGATCTTACCAGCGCCGCCCAGGTACCAAATAACGGTGCGCAGGCCAATGCTCCTCAGGAGAATCCGCGGAAGCGGCGCTCGTCCGATGATGATGCTGACTATGAACAGGGAAGTCCGGCCGCAAAGAAGATCAAGATTGATGGGTTCAGACCTATTGAGCCCAGACTTGTCGAGATCACTCCCGTCGAAGCCAAGCCTGTCGAGGCCAAACTTATCGAAGCTAACCCTGTCCAGGCCATAGCTGTTAAAGACAAAGATCTCGGAGTTTTTGAGGATGTTGCGGATTATGAGGTTGAGTGAGTTGGGTGTATAACCATTTGGCGGCCTTTTTTTTTACTATACTTTGTTTGATGCGCATATTGGTGTTTTAAGGCGTTCTTGGTTTACAACACTTGGTTCGACGCGAATATTGGCGTTCTGGAGCGTCTCTGTTTTTGTTTGTGCAACCTTGTTTATAGAGCGCGCATATAGAAATAACATTATATTCCGCCAACAGCAATGGTGCTCGTAATAGTTTTTCCTTCGTGAATGGTATCTTGGGCCACAATACTCGTAATGAACAAGTGCACAACAGAATCAGTTTCTCTAACATTATCCGTTTGATAGATAGAAGGCCAAATAATGCCAATTATTTCTTAATGGCAAAATACAAACATGTTTGGGATGCGCAGAATGTAGCGATGTCTAGCCAATGAGGATCAACCGGTTACGGAAAATGGCAATAGAATTCGAGGCTCCTATTGTGTCTGCGAGGGGCTAGCACTAGTGACCCCTGTAAGTTGTTGGACAGCTTCCCTGTAGTGAAACAACACGGCGATGAGTTTAACGTGATTGTGATGGCTTGTCATGTAGAATCGCAGCATTGTGCTAAGATATGTATTCTTCTATATGTATACTTAAAGAGAGAAGATCAATTTATTTCATCGTTGACAGCGGTTCCATCCTCTCATTCTATTCCTCATCTCACCACAACGCTCAACAACCTGAAGTGACTCGGCTTATCATTTCCGTAAGAGTTCTGGGCTTTACGAAGGCATCTTACATACGCCAAAATGTCGGCTATGACGGAGCTCGGTCGCCAGCGCCTGCTATCAGACATTCATGAACTCGTCACGGAGCCCTACCCGAAAATCACGCTTCACCCGCACGAAAATAATCTCGAGCTGGCTTGTCTGATTCTTTACCCTGAAAACTACCCTCCTATACATTTGACTGTATGGTTTCGAAAAAGATACCCCACAACCCCCCCTTATTTCCGGGTGGACTCGTCAATCCAGCATCCAGATGTCCATCACAACATCATATGTGCCAACATCTTGGTAATCAACGACGCGTACACGCCCGCTTATACTCTGAAGGGCATCGCTATTGCGCTTCTCAGCCTGTTTAACAGCGATAGCTTGGAACAGGAGCATAGTAGTCAAGCCGTGCGACTCGACACCTACCATGCAATGGACAATTCGCATTCAGTTGATACGTATGAATGCACGGAATGCGGGTTTGGAATGAAAAACAAAGACGCACAAACTACCGCGCCTTCTATGCCAACTGGCTCTGCTGCGACCGTTGACCAATGTCCCAAGAGCTGGCCTACCCCGAACCTGGTGCAGTCGTTTGTGCCTCATAATATGGAATGGAACCAGCGATCAACCTCAATGAGCTCTCAAAATTCGACAGGTAGGGACAAAGACGGTCCAATTAATCAGGTCCCTAATGAGTTACTTCTCCTCATCATCGAGAGCCTAGAATTTGAACACCTTACGAATTTTACGCAGGCGTGGCCGAGAGTTAGTCAACTTGTGCAAGGTTTCGACATCATTCGGAAGCGTGAGCTACAATGCTTCTGCCTGAAGAGAAGTTATCTATCGGCAAAGCTTGGTGTCGGTGTCAAAGTCCAAGAGGGCCATATTTGTTCCGAGTTCGATCTGCTCTCCGAGGAAGCCTATAGACAAACGGGCGTCAGAAAATCTGTCAATAACCTACGATTCCGCTACTGGCTTCCGCTACCACTATCGACACGCCACTGGAATAAAGTCAGAAAAGAAGCTCACAGCGCTTTGACTCAAATTGCGTCTCGCCTTAGAACTTCACCATCTTTAGGCTCCTTAAATGTACATGCTCTCTTCACCTTCATGAACGACATTGTGGTTCGTCTGAATCCGACTACAGAGGAAATGTCCACATATGGTTCGATAGTAAGTACGCTTTGTCACGCGTCGGAGAAAGCTATAGAATCGTACTTCCATCTCTTTCACTTGCTCGTATGTCTAGCGGCAGAGGACTCCAGTATCGTTCAACAGGCCAACAAATTGCTGCGAGCCTTCGAGAATGGCAAAACCTCCAAGACAGATTGTCCCAATCTAGGACATCTTCTCATCGTTCTCTTAATTTCAGATGTTCAAGTCACCGACACGCTTATCAAGTCCATCATAACAGAGGCCACCGTCCGGCACGTCGCCTGGCTTCTCGATAGCAAAGGCGCTGGCATGGCTGAACTGTCGTACATGGAGAGGAATGCAGTATCGGATTACCGCCTCGAAAAAACCTTCCAGGGTTCACTGACCCCGTACCGACTTCTTATGTTCTCGGAGTTATTTCGCCGTACGGTTCGCCCCTCTCATGAGAAGACCCTAATTCAAGTGCGCGATGAATTATTCGAGCGTCACGGTGCACCTCCTCAGAATGCCGCGGGCCATCTCGCAGCTGAAGTGCGGCGACAACACACTATCGACAATTACCCAGCATTCATGAGGGAGATGGGTCTGCAGAATATCCCCACGTCGATGAGCCTCACAGAAGCGCTCAGGGCTGCTGTCCATGAAAGCATGAATAGGGGATATTCCAGGTGGTCTATCGACCAGGAGCAGGCGATGCGACTCCGGATCCAGAAAGATCCTCATATTCAACTGACAATGGAGGAACGCACATCAGCAATGTCTATTGACACTGGACCGGTCAATCAACGCCCATCATACAGCTTCTTCCCAAATAACCATGACCATGGGCCGTAAGTTCGAAACAATGAAGTTCTGGAAAGATGGGGATGTGGACGCCGCAGCGATGCTTTAATATGATAATCAATCAATTTTAGTATCGGTCGACACTGGGCATCATTCTTTGATCGAAGTACTCAGGTTAGCCACGTATCGTTAGGAGATAAGACAATTGAGTTAGACTGATAGAGAAAATAAAACAAAATGAAGCAAAATGAAGACTGAACTAGATCCGTACACCGCTTCCATATGACGAACTGTCATCTCTGTGCCTACTTAAATGCACAATATAAGAGCCATCTTACGACAGATTTTGATCTTTTTGAAGGTGCATGGCAAGTGGCATTGAATTTAATGGTATGAATCTGTTTTGGGAGGGAAAATGTCCTCCCGATCTTCTAACGCCGTTTGCATAGAAGTGTCCTCAAGATCAGATATAATCAAAAAGCTGACCTCGGCAGAGGGTTTCATGTCAAATTGGCCAATCTAAGGTCCAGCTGGCGCTTCTCCGCGGTCTATGGTTGTCAAAATGTGGTCTCAAATATGAATAAGCTACGCCCTATTATGACCGCTTCTAACTAGGCACCAATTGGCAAGATGACTAATAGAAAGCCCCGTCATAGCACTCCGGTACTCCGGATTTATCCGGTTATAGTCTGGTGTGTAATACATCTTTCCATTTCGGTAACAAGCTTCACAATGCGTGAATCGCGAAGTGGGAAGTTTAGCATTTCGATCGGAAGATATGTCGGATATAATTGGGGAAAGCCGAGGTTTGTTTGAATTGATTGTGATGAGTCTTCGGCGTGACTAATTGGCGAGAACTAGACATTGATGCAGTTGCGTATGAGCACGAAGATAGGTTTCTACGCAGTGATGCTGCGATATTGGCATGATTCTGGACTTGAATATAAGTGTTCGAGAAAACGTTCATACTCCCAGTTCATTATCCTCACCATCACCAAGTCCTCTTCGCCTCGAGCCCACAAACCAAGTCAACATTATTAAGACACAAAGCTACGGTACAACATGCCTGAGGTTACTCTTTACCACGTTAATGGAGCCTGCTCCTTGACGCCGCACATACTTCTATGTCATCTCGGAATCCCATTCAAATCAGTGCCCATGGTATTCCGCCCTGGCGACAACGGGTTAGAATCCGCAGACGGCACCATTTCCAACGCAGAATTCCTCAAGCTCAACCCAGCAGGCTACGTTCCATTGCTCGTCGTCGACGGCGAGCTCATTACCGAGCAGATTGCCGTCTTGACTATGATCATTCTCCTATCCCCTAACAAGGAAGACGCGGAGGCGTACCTCGGCCGCGATACGCTTGGGCGGGTGCGCGTCGCCGAGTGGATGGCTTGGTTGTCCGACACGCTACACTCGCAAGGCTTCGGCGCCTATATGCATCCCAAGCGCTTCGTCGACGGCAACAAGGATCTGTACCCGGAGATCAAGGCTAAGGGGATGAAGACCATCAAGTACAGCTACGATATCATCGAAAAGAGGTTGGCGGACAGGGTCTACGTGGTTGGGGAGCACCTTACAGTGGTGGATTTGTTCGTCTATGTCCTCTGGGGTTGGGGTGTGCGCTTAACCCCGATCGATATGAAGAGTACCTATCCTGCATACGGAAAGATGGTAAAGCGCATGGAAGAATTGGAGAGCGTCAGAAAGGCTGTGAAGGAGGAAGAGCAGCCGTTGTATTTTTCGTGAACAAGAGCTTCTGACGGTGAAAACAGACAGAATGACCGAGGCGGACTACGTAACGCGCTAGACAGATCCGCTAGATACAAGATATAAGACGTACCTGAGAGATCCACATGGGGATCCTGACTTAGGTATAAATGATTAGTGAACATAAATGTGAGCAAGAGAATGAAATTAGTGACGCAATACAAATATTGCCTCCGCTGAAGGCTTTCGTATTTAATAACGTTGCTCATTGCAGGGATATCTCTACTTGAATATTATCGAATTGGTGCTTGTTAGTCCATTATGAAGCGCCTTTAGTGAGATTGACGCCCCTATTCTGATTAACAACCTCCTTGCACCAAGATTCTTCATAGCACTCATCCAGCCACAGCAGGTATTTGCTCAAAAGGCAAGCTTCTTAATCATTTGTGCAACCTCTTGTGCGGCATTCATAGCATCCTTGCTCCAAGGAACCATCTGTAGGAATCCATGTGTGAGGTTTCCATAGTGTCGCCAGGCAACTTCAGTCCCAGCTTTGTGAAGCTTGGAGGCATACTCAATGCCGACATCTCGAAGAGGGTCAAATCCACATGTGAAGACCGCTGCGAGCGGCAGACCTTTGAGATTTTCGACGCTTTGCATGCCCGGTGATACATACCGATGTGCAGGCGGGTAGGCAGTATCTGGTAAACGCGGGAGGTAATGATCCGCAAAGGAGAATATCCCGTTGCCTATTTATGATTCAAGATCGTCTTCTTTAGCGGTTTGGCTTGTTTCGTAGCTTGGTAACTGCAAAGGCTGATACAGGACACAGGGGGAACGGAAAGTTAGGCATCTTACAAGTTGATTGTGAGAGGTCATAAATTAGTGACCAGAGATGAACTCAAGTGTCAATTGATGAGTAATCTGAAGCGTTACGTCGTCGGTCCAATAGAAGTATCGCAGGCTTGATCCGGTGAAAGGAGGCCCTCTCTGATCACCAAGATCCCGTAAAGTCTCCTTTCTTCAAGTTTTCAGTCTGACATGAGGCCTTAACCTCAAGTATCACAAGGGCTGAATACAGGGCTTGGAGAATAACTCAATATGAGAATAATATTCTATGAGCGCAATGACCCCTTGGCCATCCAAAGGACTCTCTGTCCCTTGGAGGGTTAACTAGTCTCTATATACAGGAGTCCTACGGACCTAAACCTCCTTCATGAGAAGGTTTAGCCGTATGTCTCAGTCTCTGAATAGCTTCATCCGAGACATCCTGCAGTTCGGCTACATGCCTATACGAAGGGTCATGAAGTTCGCGGGGCCTCGCATAGGTGACCTCCCGTCAGCGCGTAGGCTTTTGTACAACATCAAGAACCTCAGGTTGACTTATTCGTATGAGATTGCTCTATTGCCCTTGGTCCTAGCCCTGCAGTCTTCAACAAAGATTGTGAGGTAAATCTCCCATGAGCTTAAAACTGTTCGGGGCTGGGACTGCTTACTCCAATAAGATGATATGTCGTGAATAGTAAGCGAAAATGAAAAGCGCAATATCTTCATGGTTACGCACATGAGAAGCTTACTCAATGATCTGTAGCAACATGCCGAGTTCTGAACAGTCCGGAACAGTCCACAAGAATGCCCGATAAACGAAGCCCTGATTGAAATAAGAGAGGTCTCGGGGATGGACCATCGCCACTCAAGCTCAATTACTCCGATCAATCATAGAAGGGCCGACTTTGAGGTGCTGCCCTCCTGAAACAAGACTTTGAGGGAAGATTTTAATAAAATACGCGGGGCCATCTGCCCGTTTCATATCATGTTAAGTGGCTGAAGTATGGTGTTACACGTTAGGTTGATTGGCCCGTCTGTCTCTCGATGTTGTAGATCCATCTAAGCAGTGGCAATCTCTAAAGGTACGTCTATTGGAATAAGAACATATATGTATGCTAAGAATGTCTACTGTGGCTGTTCGAATCAAGCGACCAGGAAGAGAGTATCTGGAGGCTTAGGTGACAATGAATCTTATGATGTCGAAGGATCTAGTGGCTGTGGCTCTCGATGCGAATTATTAGGACGATTGAGTGGGATGCTTATGGAGTACAGAACCTTCTCCTACCGTGGGCTGAAGCATGCTTGAGGGTAGCTTCCTTCCCTTGTCTCCGAGAGAACATCAAGCGTCATAAATCACATGAGTTCTCACTTTAATGTTGTGATTATTACTGGAATGATCTATAATTATCACGACTGCCTTGGTTGAAGTCTCGACAAGATTTGTGTAATTCGTGTAGACCTGGATGCTGACATAATCCCCCTGTCAGGGGCCTCTAACAATCGAGCCAATCGCAGTGCAACTTTTGGAATGTTACATATGGCGCTTCACCGACTTATCGAAGACGATTCTTAGCTGATATATTACAACTCACTTAGTTTGCCCCTGTTGTAAACGATTATCATTGAAAATATGTAGTGAAACTGGCCGTATATAGTCGCAGGGGTAATCACCACCGGGGACCTAAATCCTTCAACTCCGTGATCAATTCGGAATGTAACGATCATTGTTCACTCAAATTGTTACTGTTCCTGTGATATTGCTTCATCCAGGACAAGGCCACCTGAAAAGTGATTGCGTGTGTAGAAGGGAAAATCGAGTTCGATGGAAATAAAGAAATCATCAAACTTGCGTCCGGCGTCTATAATCTCATACGCCTGTGAAATACCAACTGTATATACGCCACTTGTATGTGTATGCTCGAAAACCCAACGGAGCCTATCCTTCCCAGACCACTGCCAGCAAATGCAAAATAGTGTACTTCTAATGATACGTACGTACGGGAATTTTTAGTGTTGCATTAACAACTGGTCCATTAGCTGAATGGCAGCTGTTTGCTGAGCCTCTATCCTTGACTCCTCGATGATTTGCCAGTGATATTGGAGACGAGGGCCCATCAGATAAGGATCGAGGCCGACTTCCTGATCCCTACCGATGGTTACGAGACCATATTGAATGGTATGACGACCTGCCTCCTCGGCTCTAGGTCGACAAACATGGTCAAATGCTTGCAAAGCTGCTGGGATCGCCGTCCTCGATGACACACGACCGAAGAGCATGCTAAGGATATAAGCCTCTTCCAATCCAATGAGAGAATTGGCTCCGTGCACTAGCACCACAGAATGGGCAGCATTGTCTATTAGCGCTGCGTTGTTGGTGACATAGGTCCGCGATGGCCTAAGCTGCATATACGAAATCCCAGCTATTTGAACCGTATATAGACTTTTGATCAACTAAGCATATCGCATTAGTATTCTTACCACCGAAAAAAAAGTAGGAGTTTCACAAAGAGTTATTTACTCACATTGACCATGCCACGACATACCGGTAGTGGGATGTTTGCGAAAACGGCCCCAAATTCTTCCGGTGTTAGCAAGATTGCCCAGGTCTCAGGTGTAGGGGGTGCGCCGTTAACGCCATAGGCAGTGATATGAACGTCTTTGTCAACCCCAATGAAGTCAAGCTGCAGAAAATTGCCGTCCCCTATCCACGATGTTTGACAAGGCCTATTTGGGTCTAGAAACTCGGGCCCCATGGCGTCTAGTGCCCTTCCATAAGGGACTTTGATTGGAACCCTCCAAACCCCTGTATGCTGTGGCCGTAGAGCTGGATCATCGGATCCAAGGACAAATTCTCGAGTAATACCATGGACGCCATCCGCACCCACAACGACATCGTACTTCTTCTGTGTCCCACCCACGAAGTTCAGAAGTACGCCGCCCCCAGGCGATACTTCTGTGATTGAGGATATGGGCGAGTTGGCGTGAATCATACGAGGTGGTATGCCTCTTAACAACTCGTCCAGAAGCTTCTGTGGGTCAACCATTTTCTGCCTGTAGTCGGACGGAAGGCCAACTGGCTGCCCTGCGTATGGGCCAGAGGCAATCCGAAATTCAGTGGCGCTGTAGACCGCCTCTGCTCGATTGAGGCAGTCATCTAAAGAAGGATCCAATTTGAGCAGAATTGCCTCTGCCGCAGAAGTCAAAGTAATAATATGACTGTTTTCTTTGAATGAAGGTCCTGCTTCGTATATATCGGCGGCAATGTGTGAGTATCTCAGCAGTCCTCGTAATAGAGCTGCTGCCCCTATGCCGCCACCCAAAATTGCGACACGAATTGTTGAATGCAGACCACTCATTGTGATAATGAATCGTATGTATCTTAATGAAGAATTAATATGGTGGCGAAAGAGAAACCAGATGTTCTCGCAATGTAGACTGATGGTGTTATTGCTGTTGAACTTAGAATCGAGTGTCCAAGGGAGCGGTTTGGCTCAAGTTTAAGTATTTTCTCGTCGTGCACTGATCGAACGTATAAGCCGCTGAGCATGGTTCATAATCTGTATCGTCCGCATAGACTTGCTCATGGCGTGTGAGATACTGAGGCTCATACGAGAACGTATAAGGTTTGCGGCGAGCCAGAACCGATGATCTCGTAAGGGCTATAAAAATATAACACTGCTGCCTCGATCTCATAGATCTAGACGGCTACTAAATAGGAATGTATCAGAATTGCCAGTATTTGTGATATCGAACCCAACTCCCAGGCATGTTGCGGCTGGGAGCATATGCCATAAAGCTTTCCTGAACAGACTTAAGACCTGTACTATAGGATCGTGGAGAGATCGCTTACATATTGTGAGAGTGACGAACGGTAATTCTTTGGTACCGAACCCCTACTAGCGCTCAAATATCGCGTCTGAACGGTTAGGTACACCACACGATATGTGGCCTTTCAGATTTACTTTCCAAAGCCTAGGCTCGCGTAGTTAGGTAGTAGGCCGATGATGTACAACCCGCGAAGACCTGCGGAGAGCTCCGTATAGTGCAGCGTATAATCCAACGTTTGCGGGAAGATCGCAGCATGCATGTAGGGATAAGCTGGGTCGCCGGGATGTTACCTAATTACTAATAATAGTCATGTACCGACATGCCAAGTCGTTCACCAATGAGAGGGAACGTAACTAACCCAGTGTAGTACTCTACGCCGCAACTATGAGATTTCTAGGCTCAAGCTTGGCCAAGACTGAAAAGATCTTTCCTTGAATTATCAACGTGGCAGGCGTTAAATATAATAGTAAGTAAACTAGTGCAACTACAGATCATGGCAACCCCTCATAGGTAAGGATAACCCCTCGGTTCTTCGGTCGCTAGATGCTCCTGGTGGATCAAAGGCGCGACCTAGGCGGCTTAGTTTAGTCAGGATGCCACAGAACTGCGGATCATGCCGGGGGCGATTGATCACAAAACCTCTGAATACAAATACAAGACCTATCACATCAGCATGGCCTAATCCTGCCGCTGAGCCATGTCGGAATCAGGAAAGGTTATTGGGATATATAGAAGGAAGAAGCTCGGTGCTACTATGTTTACTATCTATTCTTAACGAGAAAATGGGTTTCGTTAAATCCCCTAGTGCCTTCGAACCCGAGCCAGGACGGGGCTCGGGATATTATAGCCTCCACGTCAACGTCCGTCGTCGGCGGATAGCTTATGAATTTACAAATTATCAGACGCGAAGCCCCGCGACATTTTCGAAATGACGGCACATTGGAATGGATTTCTTAAGTGAGAATGTGTGCATTAGCTGCGAGATCAATTTTCCATGTGATTGATAAGATCCTTCCATGTCCATAAACGGTAGCTGATCCACGAATTGAAGCTCTCTTCAACAATTTCGGGTAGATGCAGTGATGACTACCCCCGCCACGGCACGGACACGTCAATGGTTGATAAGTCTTCATATCTGGTGTCCCATAGAATTATACAAGTTAGCTTCGCCCTAGAAAGTTATTAATATAACGGTCGGAAGACTACCTAGAGTAAGTCCCGTAGGATTCTACTAGCGCATGAAGTATCCCGACGCCGTCGTTGTATTTTGCAGGTAATTATTTAAGCAGATGCAGCTATGCGGCGTAGTTTACTTATAATTGTCATAAGGCTTCCGTTTCTTTCTTTAGTTTCTCATTCCTTTCTCTTCTCTGTTCCGCTTCCCCATCGTTCATCTACTCCGCTATAAGAAAACAGCAATGAATCATCAGCTTCAGCAAGCAGCGGTGTGGAATGGATTACTTTATGCTATAGTATAGGGATATTAAGTAAGTATTAGATACTCATTTGGGCACGCCACAAGTCGTTGTGCGCCAATAGGAACTCTCTTTGTTGCTTTACCATTTTCAGAGCCGATCAATGCAACTTGTTTACTTCATCCCCAAGTGATTACTTGATAAATTGAATGCAAGTTAAGGGAGTTGCTGTGTCTACTCTCTAGACCTAAGACTTTGTAAGTGGTGTAATGAACCTGCGGCTTAGACATCCGTCTATGTTCCATGACATGGTAACTGCTTGTAATAAACAATTCTCCCAAACCAAAATCAATCTACGGCCCTAGTTCTTTTACGCTATTTCGGGCATCCTAAACTTAAACAAAGAAGAGACACTTCTATCTGGACGCCGGTGTTCTCCATTTTGCCGAGACCGATCAGTATGCTTGCATGGCTCTGGGCATTGCAGGTCAGCTGAACGAGTAGACTGGTTTTGGCTACACTTAGTTGAGACCTATCAACCTTCTGAGTAGTATGGTAACGTAACATCCCAAAGAACTCCTGCTGGTCATGAGACGCATCCATTAGTACCCCACAGAAGAGTTCTACTCCACCAGGATTGCACCTTGGTTCTCTTACATTGCAACATTGGATTTTGAACACGCTATTCGTGGAGCCGACTGATTGGGACGAGCTAGGACCATTACGCCTCAACGAGTCTTCATGACATACTTATGCCTATATCGTGGAAATCATGACAATCCCAGTTGGGATTCGAGTGGTTTATAAATAACCTCAATTTTCTATCTGTACAATATTGGGCTGCTGATCAAGCGATTATTAACTTATACAACTATGGTTTTGATAATCTACCCTACGGTCGTGTATCATACGAGAGGTATACGCAAGACGCAGCCTATGTGGTAGAGGTTGTGTGCGACTGGTATATTGTACGACGGTTTCAATCCTAAATTAGATGACTTCGCCTTTCGAAGAGAAAACTTCCCTCGACCTCGCGTAGGATAGGACATGATGTCGGCCTTGCTCCCGTCTGAGTATGCACTGTGATAAATAGACTCAGAAACACATTCCTATCTAGCAGAGCATATAGAAGTCATAAGGACGCTTGGTATCTTATGGATTTGTTGAAAATATCGGTTGTACTCTTTAAGTCTTATCACATAGAGCACAATGATATAGTAACGATCGTGGACCAGAAGTTGAGCATAACAGTTTCCACGCTGCTGTCACGCCGTATAATTGGGCTAGCCTTAGACGAAAGCGTGCAGACTATGTTATCCTACGATCACTATTTTTGATAAATTGTTTTTATATGTGTGCGCATAGGAAAAATACTGAATAGTATCGATCACATGGAATTTAGCATACTACGAGAAAGAGACACGGTAGACGACACTGGTGTATTATATCGAGCTAAGTGACCAGCGAAGGGTGTCAGCAGAACCTCAGAAGTTTAGCAGTTCTTCGTCTTCATAAACTAGCAAGGAGGCACCACTCATTGTGATATCGATATAATCATGGAGCAGAGGGACGATCTTGGTAATAGACGTAAATTTCATGTCATTCAGCAAACAGCTGATCAGGTTTTCCCCTGATCTCTTCTGCTGAATCTTGCTGAGAAAAAGGCATAACCTGACAGTTTATAGACATTCCATAATGATTGAGGGATAGGGACCCGAGTATCCGAATCAGGACTTACAAATAGACTCGAACTTACGATAACATTATATCGCCGCAAGGTCCATTGGCTACTCGGCAGCATTTCCGAGTCTGGGCTGTGATTCTAAATATATACAGGCGACTCTATCGGGCGTCCGGCATTACCAAGGCCGTTGACGAGCCTCAACAGATCTCAGATCGAGCGGGAGCCCCGATCCATACAATTTAGCGGGTACTAAACACCGCGTAAACCTTCTTAGTCGCGTAGGCCTTCCATACGACACTGACGACTGCCTGATGGATGGCTCTGCCACCTTTCTGACTTGAAGCGTCAAAGGAGCAGGGGGCGGCGCAGGCGATCACTTTCATGGATAGGGGATTTTCAATTTCATTCGAGCCGCTAACTTGTATGTTCATACGCGGTGGTTGGCCGATGTCAGCGGTTGAAATGCTTGAGATGGATAAAGGCTGTGACATCTCTGATCTAAAGTGAACTGAAATGAGCTGAGCTGAGGGAGCAGAGCTGAGCTGAGCTTGGCTGAAAACATGTAATTACTTAAGTATCTCCAACTATGCGCGGCTTCCGTGCAAAACGGGTAGATTATATACTCCTAAGCTATGTAAGCGGCGAGTACTTACTGGCAGTTCTACCCAAGACCGCCAAACAATTACGGTTTAAAACGGTTGGTGAATAGCGCTCAGTGACGTAACGGTTTTGTGCGACCACGGCCCGCAATCGAGAATTTAGCGGGGAGCAGAAAAAGCTTGGGGGACCATTTTGCGACAGAGGCACCATTTCCATTGCAACCAATCTATTGTGATTAAAGCAAACATATATGCAAACTTGGGTACTCTTATATCATTTGAATTCCTTGTGCTTACACTTTAATCCCGAAAAAGACCATCATTCACGAAGAGAATTGAAACATCCCAAGGATTTAGGGTGCCTTGAAGGAGTGCATCGGCTTGGCGCATCTCATATTGATAGCCCCTCCTACTTCACCAATTACTCGCGCGCAAAGCAAAGAGCAAAGATGGCGACAGAAATAGTCACTTCAATTGGCCTCAAGTCGCTGCCTTTGGTGGCCCAGGTTGGTTCATATTATTTTTGACTTATCCATCGTTGCACTCGGCACTAATGGATGCGAAATGTGCAGGGCAAAGTGAGAGAAATCTATGAGGCAAGCAACTCTACGCTGCTTCTTGTCACCTCGGATCGCATCTCTGCCTACGATGTAATCCTGGAGAATGGCGTTCAGAACAAGGGCGCTGTTCTCACTCTGCTCACAAATCACTGGCTCAACACGGTCTTACCAGAGCATGTGCCGGGGTTAAAACACCATCTGCTCTCGTTAAACATTCCTCCAACGCTTAACATAAGCCCTGATGAGAAGAAGCGACTCCGAGGTCGCTCAATGATTGTCAACAAGTATCGCGTCTTCCCTATCGAGGCTATAGGTCCGACTCCGCATATACTCGCCCTGTCCTGTGCTGACTGCTGACTCTCGCTGTTCCAGTGCGCGGTTATATCACCGGTAGCTCTTGGGCCGAGTACAAGCAGAAGGGGACAGTGCATGGCATGCAACAGCCCAGTGGGCTAGAGCAATGCCAGGCCTTTCCTAATGGCCCTATCTACACGCCGTCTAGTAAGCTGCGGCATAGTCTTCCGAATCTTGCTGAGGTTCAGCTTTAGAGACAATTGCTAATCGCTATGCCTACAGCGAAGGCGCCTGTGGGTGGGAAAGATGAGAATGTACGTCTTCCGGGAAATAGGTTGATACCATCCCTTTTGGCGGGTCTCAAAATCATTGCGCCGTACACGTCTGAGTCTACGCATGGTGATTGCCCTATGGAGAGTACTGACATTCGATTTCGGATAGATAAACACCGAGCAAGCGCGGCAGATTGTAGGTGAGAAGTATGCCGGTAAGATCGAAAATCTCTCTTTGGCCATTTACAAGGCTGCGCACGCCTATGCTGTAAGTAGCTTCCCAACCTTTGCTCGGCCCCCAAGAGCGGGCCGGGTGAGTCCTAGGGATCAACCAGATTCTGTGCCTTAATACTCGACGGGGATCAATCTTCAAATAACATTAATTGACGTCTTGAAATAGTTTGAGAGAGGAATTATCGTTGCGGACACCAAGTTCGAATTTGGTGCGTCTCAGACCCAGCAGCTATGCCGAGTTTCACACCAAGATACTGACGGCAACTACAGGCCTCGATGAGGAAACAGACGAGATTGTGTTGATCGATGAAGTCTTGTCAGTAGTTTTTCTCCCTTCCAGCTCCGCATCGGCACATGGACGAGAATAATACTGATGAGCCGATACCAGAACGCCTGACAGCTCGAGATTCTGGCCAGCTGCAGACTATGCCCCCGGACGCGACCAGAAGAGCTTTGATAGTAAGTTTGAAGCCGTCGAGGCAGTGTAAACATGCTGATTGACTCTGATTTAGAGCAATATTTGCGTGATTGGTTGACTGGTAAGCACTTCGAATTCGCTATTACCAATCACGGCCAAGCCTTTACCGCCCACATATCATGCGTCACTCGGAAGCCGTCAGAATAGACTTGGGCAATAGTTCCTAACTTGCGAATAAATATAGGTCAGGGTCTCAAAGGGAAAGAAGGCGTTTCGGTATGTTTCCATTAGCGAGCATGAATTCGAGTGTAGAGGTTACTGACCACCCATCTTAGATGACGGAAGAGGTGCAGTACGTGATCTAGACTCGTTCATTTCTTGGTTCACTAAATTTACTGCCCCCAATATGCCATTCCTGCATGACCCCGAACCTCCCGAAACCGATTTGACTCTTTCTGAATGAGTGGGGGGCTTCTAACGCGTTTTTCTTTATAGGGCCCAAACGAGTGCCAAGTACCTTGAAGCTTTCCAACGTCTGACGGGAGAGACCTTGGACCAGGCGCTTGCCAAGCTGGAGAACTAGACGGGTCATCGGAGATGCTATACGAAGCGGGACCTGTGGGCTCGTCTCTAAACGCGTATCAAAGAAGGGCGCTTCAAGGGGGTGGCTGTTGCGGCTTTCCATTGCATCGGACAATAGTATGTAAGGAGATTAGCAAATAGAGTAGCAATGACCCTAACCCTTGGGACGTATCTCGCGGGGACGTAAAACGTATTCACGCCGTAGGTATCTAGCTGGGGATGACACTCTTAGTAATTGTCAGTGCGCTTTCGGACAGCGAAGCCGTAGTGTATGGATTACGAGTGATTATCCCATCTCACTAGCTGCTCTCGGCTCGCTTCCGAGCACCTTGACAGCTTGCTCAGTGGTTCTATCCGCGGGACGAGCTGGACCAATCCAATTGGCAGCGGTAGCCGAGCGTAACGACGGTGTACTGAGTAGGAAAGCTTCGCGAGCAGGGATATTTCAAGCAATTAACCGGGCACGGTGGATTTTAGCGGCGATCTGTTACCCTTCAAGACTAAGACGCTGCTCGGCATTGAGCTTGGAGCGGAGAATTCTAGCAAGAGCTTCTCCAAAATACCACACCACGCCTCGTTCTGGGGGGCGGCTAGGCTTGTCCAAGCAGGATGGATATGCGCCCAGCAAACCGGTTGTTGGGTCTTGGGTTGCACGTGTTCACAATAGCGCCCTCGACTTGGAAGGGACGGAGGAGTAGAATGCTCTTAGTGGTCTACGTCTTCGGCGGATCTGGCAACAAAGGGCAGGTCGAAACTTTATTGAGATCTCTGGTCGCATTAACCCCCCTGTCTTGCAGCACACGGAGGGTATAACGTTTCCAGAATCAATAGTTGCTTCTACATTCCAGCCAAGCGGAGTAGGAAATGATATATAAGTGGCCATGTCCTGCTCTAGTAGACGAGAACCTCGAGAGGGAAGGGATATCCCAAACCGCGCGGCCGTCTTGAGTTAGGTTGTCTCAAATCTACTTCGCTCGTAGCTTGTCAACATACCAACCTCTCTCCCGTTTGCTGCCCGCAAAACAGACAAGATGAAGGCCTCCCTCTTACTGGCTACGGCCTTCATCAGCCTGGCTTCGGCCGTGCCCATGACCTTCGATCTCTCGGATGAGATGATCGCCAAGCTCAAGGCGGGCAAAAGCTCAGGCATACTCGAAGTCTCAGCAACGGGGGACACGGCGAACGAGTTCCTCGACGGCGGCTGCCGGCCTGTGATCTTCCTGTACGCCCGCGGGAGCACACAAGACGGCAACATCGGCAGCTCCCCCGGTCCGCAGACCATCGACCAGCTGAAGGCCGCCGTGGGCACCACCACCGTCGCGGCGCAAGGGCTCGACTACCCCGCGAGTCTGCTGGACAACCTCCGGGCGCAGGGCTGCGACCCGGACGACGCGGCCAACTTCGGGGATCTCATCACGCAGGCCGCCACGGAGTGTCCGAGCTCGAAGCTCGTCATCGCCGGCTACAGCCAGGGCGCCGCGCTCGTGCACGCGGCGGCGAGGCTGCTTTCCGGGACCGTGGTGAGCAAGGTCGCTGCCGCCGTCACCTTCGGCGACACGCGCAAGAAGCAGGACGGCGGCGTCGTTCCTAACATCGACCCCTCGCGCACGCTTATTCTATGCCATGATGGGGACCTCGTGTGCGATGGCACGCTGATCATCACGGATGCGCACCATGATTACGATGATCTGGCTCCGACGGCTGTTAGCTTCATCACCAGCAAACTTTAACAAGGAGAGCGTTGGGATAGGCGCGGATATTGGGTAATGAAATGAGTTACGAATATAAATACATGTATATTTACACACACGGATGTATATATGTTGTTTTTCTTTCTCTTCAAGCGTGAGACATGCGTATCTAATTCCATGCATTAGACCGCGCCTGAAGTTTGGTTACATTTTATTATGGATTTACACCACCATCAAAGTATCTTGCAACTTCACGGTGGTATGCTAAACGCTGTTGCATAGAGACTACTCATTGGCTGCCCTCTAAGTAGTAGGCATATATAGTCAGACTTAGGGGTGATGCCCTGGTAGTAGACGAAGCTTTCTCATATTATTTTCGGCTACATACAGTCCTAGCCCAACCTCGTTGCAAGGCTCCTTTGGTCTCAACACGGTGAAAGTCTCGACATAGGTGAGTACACACTGGACGAGTTCTGTTCTTTCACGCCTCCTCTTTCACTTCTAGCAATATATGTACGCCCAGTAACGCCATATAGCCGCAGCCGTATGCTCCTTTCCTCCTACTAGAGAGTATCTAAACGCAAAACACCACTAACCCAGGTTAAGTATGCAGTACCTACATTCTGGAACGGTAGGATAAGTTCGCCAGCCAAGAAAGACGTGCGGTCCTGCGATATTACGTGAACAAATGCTCCCGGTGAACTCCACCGGTTGCCGAGCGGGAATCGTATTGGTTCGAAATCCGACGTCCGTGTTACCTGTCTTGATCGACATGCAAAAACCACGCTCAGCTTCGCTTATTTATTTCTGAGCCCTGCTGTTCAGACAGATCGAGGAGGAGCGGAATTCTCCCGCGCTGTGGTACGTATGCCGTTTACCCACATATGTGTGGGCTACGTTACTGAATGGCTGTCTTGCGAGAATTTGAACATGATAGTATCATTCTAGTGAGGACCGGTATAAGCATTATTTTTTTCAAACTGAAACTCATGCTGGGTACCGTCAAGTAAGTTATTGAAATGGCACACCTGGGTGCTGTTATGACTCGACGTCGTCACATAACAACAAGGTGCTAAAGTGGCAACGAAGATGAGGACATACCTGTTCATTCCATTCTGAGCACGAGAGAACACATGGAAACCACCTATATTTCCTTAACGCTACTAGCAACGTGGAATGTAACAGAGCGAAAGCAAGGCATCTTGTATAAGCCTGCGTATCTATACCAGATAACCCTCACTATCCACATCGCCAGCACGTAATACGTTAGGATTTACAGAATGCATTCGCTGGCTGGGGAATGACACTTAAAGACAGACTGCTATCTTGCACCAAGTCTGATGAAAGTCGCGCTATTCTCAACGCTGCATTATAAGCCCCAGGAAGAAGGTGATTGAGGTGTAATCGCCACTACATTTTCTGTTGAACAAATATGCCACTGCGGGGTAATCAGCCATGAGCGGTGTCCGAGAAAGATTCAAGCGGAATATTGAACTGGCAACTGATTATGCTTTTCTCTCGGTCGACATCTTCCCCATTCCCACTCGAAGCTCTGTTAGGCTATACGTATCCTGTGTGCTGGATAGTTAGCATAGTATTGCGTCGTCAATTGATTGTTTCATTTTGTACGACGAGGTTGGTTCAATGATACTGTACTTAGATGTATATAAATGTAGTATCAATAATAGAACCCCAGAACTATGGCACCATCTGTGACTTTTTATCACGCCTCTTCGCTCGAAACTCTTGCATGTTGCGCCTCGTTTCCGCTTCGCTCTGAGTATTATCATCACCATCATCCTCGACCTTCACCAGGTCACTAGAACGATCGCTATCTCTTTCATCGGTGCTCCTGCTCTCATCACGCATTGTTTTCTTGGCACTTAGTACCTCTTGTATGATTTTTTTGCCTTCATCCATTTCGCCATTGGTAGCGCCACACCCCATACATTTCCAGGCGCCGAGGTCGGCTACGTTCTTGATCCCCGGGGGTGCCTGACCGTTCACAAGTCGGCACTTCTGACATATCAAAACGATGCGGTTCTTTGGTGCCGTCTCATCCTCGCCCAGCATAAGGTCCAAAATGCGGTCATACCAACGAGGAGGGCCGGGGTTCATTTCGTACTGATTGTAGGTTGGTGGAAGGGGCCCGGCGTTGGGAGCGAATTCCTCGATAGGATGGGATGGTGGCGACGATGGGATCGGTTCGAGGCGCGAGCTGGAGGACTGGCCCTGCCGGTTCGGAGGCAGGCCAGACGCAGTTGAAGGCCTCTGTATGTTGGCGGTAGGCGGTGGGGGGAGATGTGTTCTTCCGGTGAGATGGCTGGAGTCGATACTCTGGCGATGCTTCTTTCTCGAGCCGTCGTTCTCCGGTGTCGGCCCTCCCTCGTTTGTGTCTTTCGGCTTCTTTACCTTATTTCGTTTCTCACCCGAGCCTCCGTACTTTTCGAGTAGTTCGAGGGTCGAGTCATACTTGGTAGCATCCTTGAGCTTCTGAATGGTCTTGGCACGCTCGGCTTGGCGGTCCTTGAGACGGGTCTCAAGGGTATCTAGTCGAAAGGTGTAGTACGCGTTGGCGACGGTGCGGACGACGTAGATGCTAATCTTTCGGTCAGCATGGCTATACACTATCGGCGGTTGCAGGGACCGAGGCGGTGTCTCACAACACGGGCCCGCCAGCAATACCGGTCCAATCCCAGGGACCTAGGTTCTGCCATCCCACCACCAGGACCAAGACGATGGCGTAGACGAGGTATCCGAAGGCCAGATAGAGGGTCCACAGGAGCTTGATGCGGCGGGAGCTGTTGCGCACCTGCTCGAGCTGGGCCTGGGTGTTGGTGATCTTGGTAGAGAGCGTGGCGAGCGTCTTCTCGAACTCGGCCGGCGAAAGCCCATCGCCCTGTTTCGCGCGCACAAGGAATTAGTCTCACTTACGAAGGGCTTTACATCATTCTCGGGCGTTGACTGTCGGTCAGGCTAGAGCTTACCTTCCAGGGCCAGAGCGACACCATATTGTCGTCGCTATCGGATTGATACGGAAGGGCCGAGTTACAAGATCATGGCGGAAGTTGTCTACTATTGTAGAGAGAAGAAGGAAAAGACGAGGTAGCTGCAAGTCGTCGGGATAGCTCAAAGGTTGGATAGGTACTTAGTTGGGTAGTATCTACGATAACTGTGTCGGTAACAAAGGCTATAAGAAGTGTGAAGGACAGGTATATAATATAAATAAGCTTCTCAGGCTGGCATGGACGAAGAAAGAAGTCTAGGGAGATATCTCAAAATGAAATGACGAGAAAAATCACAAGAGAAGACAAGAGAGGGGAAGACAATATTGAGAGAATGTGGTGACGATCAATTTTGGCGGTGTTGTTGCGAAGTGAAATGTGTAGGTACCTAATGTAGCCTGTAGATTAGGTTACTGGGAGGTGGTAACCCAGACGAGCTAGCTGCCCCAGGTGACCTACATTTACTCAGTAGGACTTATCTGCAAGGTTGCATGCAGGCGTGGAATAGTGCGCTGGCTACTTAGGTACTACAGGAACAGGAACTCAGCTGCGTTATCGAATATCTACTACCAAAATCGAAAACATGCCCGGTAACGATGTGCTTTCCACTGTATGCTGGTCTGGCCTTCCTCATGTTCCATTTCGAAGGGGTAGGCAGGTTACGTAACCTCTGTGTCTTGAAACAGACAAGTACTTGCCTTACCCTGGAAAGCGGGTTCTAAGACCTCAGCTTTAGCGTCAAGAAACCACCCCCCCCACCCACCTTCAGTCTGTCCTCTGGCCAATAGAAATGTAGAACATGCAGCTACCTACTGGACCTAGGTAGACACTTCTAGGTACAGTAGGTAGCACCTGGTATTCTACTAGTACCTGTCTTCAGCAGCCTCGCGCAAGTGTCATTTATGGGAAGTGTCTTTGGGGGCTGGTTGCTTACCCATGGGGATTCTGACATCTTCATCATTCGAACTGGACCTTAATATTAGATTGACTCGACCCTTCCGGCGGATGGCAAGCATACTATAAAGGGCTATTGATCCCCGTTAATATGAGATTTCTGCCCTGCTCACTACTGGAACAGCCAAGTCTATCCATTACTCGATCCTCCACATAGCTACTGGTATACTAATCCCCCTTTTGAACCACCGATTTGCATGGCGCCTTTTCCGTTCGAACCATCCCATCTGCATTATACCTTCGTTGGCGCCAGAAATCACCCCGTCGATCATTTGCGAGAAACGGTATACCTCGAACGCCCTTCAGTTCGACTTGGCGCATGGAGGCGGGCCCCGTTGCTGGTCCCCAGATCCCCTCTGAGAAGAGAAGAGAAGAGAAAAGAATAGGCCGGCCTGACGTCAAGCGAAGAAACCGACGACGAGCGAGCCATCATGTTCTCTGTAAGAGCTTCCGCGATTAAACCTTCTCTGGTTGGTTGTCTGTCTGCTGAACTACCCGCGCGCCATTGCTCTAGAAATTTAAGGAGGCCTTCGATCGCACACTGGCTGAGGAGCAGGCTCGTCAGAGGCATTCCACCGAACAGAAGGCTGGTGCTAAGAAACCCGGCCAGGGCGGCCCGGCAAATTCAGATCCTGCTGTCTTTGAAGCCGCCTTCAAGCTGGACGACGATCCCGACGGCCCCAGTCGCTCTGGTACCCCAAAGCCCGCCGCGCCCGCCGACTCCACGAAGCCGAGTGGCGAAGATACTGGCTCAGAGAATAAGAACTCGGAACAGGGACACAATGGACATGATAACGGGGCTGCTGGCACTTCTGCAAGCGCCTCTACATCAGGAGGCCCCAATGATTCTACGTTGTCACCCGAGGTTAATGCGAGGCTGAGGAGGGCGGACAAGCTGGAGACCAAGTATCAAGGCAAGTGATACCCCCCCCTGCTGAAGCATCGGGCGGTGAACTAATGCGTGTTGTGTCACAGAGCTCCTCAAATCATATAGGGTTGCGCATGCCCGGGCAATAACGATAGATCACTTTGAACGCGCACTCAAGGAGAACACCCCACTCAGCACCATCAAGGACCCAGATGCCTTTGTTGAATACGTCAACCAATTGAATTTGAAGAGTGACATGGTCGTGGATGAGCTGAAGCGTGTTTCTGCCGACAAGGATCAATTCAAGACCAAGCTCACTGAATCTGACAAGAAAATTGCCACGCTGGAAGCAGAGTTAGCCACTCTCAAAGCTGCAAAGGGAGACACAATCGCCGCGCCGCCAAACGAGGCCGGTGCCAAGACGCAAGAAAATGGAGATAGTGGCGAAGATATGTTCTCCTACGATGACGAAATCCCCAAACTGCAGGCTGAACTGGTCTCGAAAGAGGAGCAGATCGCAACTCTAACCTCGGAGGTCGATACACTGAAAGAAGAGTTGCTTATGGCAAAGGAAACTGGCTCCAATATGCTTGAGCAATACAACGAGGCCGTCCAAAGGGTGCAAGGCTTGCAGGATGTGTTGGAGGAAAAGATGAGGGACTTTGAAGCCGAGCTTACAGCTAAGAAAGCGATAATCGAGGAATTAGAGGCCTCCATCGGTGAGAGTGAGGCAGCGGCCAAGGAGATTGATTCGGCCTCAAAAGCAGACGAGGCAGAAAAAAAGGAGAATGCGCGGTTAACTGTTCCGTCAATTGCACCAGGTACTTCCACAACGTCAAGTTCGAATAAAAAGAAGAACAAGAAGAAAAATAAGAAAAAGGGTGGCGCTTCCCAAATACACACAGATACCGCGCCCAGCGACACGTCAGAACAACCACAGCTCTCTCCTCTCGAGCATCCTGACATCGAAGCCCTAAAGGCCGAGATTTCCCAGCTCAAGGAAGAGATTGTCGAGAAAGACTCGCGCATCGACAAGTTATCTAAGCAGAGAAAGACCGAGGAGGATCTCCGGGAGGAGTTAGAGAACATACAGGGGAACTACATTGACATCGCCTCAGAGCACGTCGAAGCCAAGGACCGTATTAAGGAACTGGAAAGCGAGAAGACAGCACTCAACTCTCGTATCGCTGATTTGGAAAAGGAACTTGCGAGCTCCACGGAAAGTGCTAAGCGGGCAGAGTCAATCTCTAAGTTGCAGACTGAGTATGACTCGATGAAGAAAGAATTCGACGACTTAAAGGTCCGATCCCGGGCACTGGAATCCGACTTGGGTGCTGCACAGAAGCTTGCCCAAGAGCGGTTCGAGAAGTTAACATATTCTAAGGACTTATTGGCTAAAATTCAACCTGAACTTAAGACCCTTCGCCAGGATTCCGCCGCCTTAAAGACCGCTCGAGAAGAGCTTGTGTCTAGACAAAATGAATTGCGTGCTCTTGAGAAAAGGGAGAAGGAACTCAAGAACGAAGTGACTCGTACGCAGCGCATTTCCTTCGACCGCGAGGCCGAAGTTAAAGCACTCAACGAACGGCTAGCTACGGAGAAAACGACTCGTGCAAAGCTAGAAGACGAGAAGCGAATCCTAGGCCGCGACTACCGGCGCTCGGAAGCTGAAAAAGTCGAGATAGCTGCAAACGCGGAGAAGACTAGCCGGGAATTGGAGACAGTTCAGACTGAGTTGTCCAGCCTGCGGCCGAAGATCAAGGAGCTTGAGGACGAGGTTGCCAAGTTAACAAGAGAGAAAAACCTTGCTAAGGAAGACGTTGACTTGAAGACGCAACAGTACAACAACGCCCAAGGTCTACTCACTTCGATGCGAGATCAAATCACAGAGTTGTCCATGCAGCTGAAGGAGGCACAAACTCAGACTGAGAGCCTCGAGGAAGAACTAGCGGAAGTGCAGAAGCATCTCGCCGAGAGAACACGCGAAGGAGAGACAATGCGCCGAATGCTAGCAGAAGTGGACGAGCAGGCCGATGCCAAGGTCCGCGAGATGAGATCTCGAATGGAGGCAGCGATTGAAGATCGCGACAGAGTCGAGGACGAGTCTTCAACCCTCGCTCGACGGCGCGCTCGCGAGGCTGAAGAGCTTAAGACCCGGTTGCGCGAGCTGGAGCGCGACATCAAGGCCCTTAGCAATGAAAAGGACGACCTCGAAGCACGCGAGAAGGAATGGCGCCGACGACAGGAAGAATTGGAGCAAATCGAGGAGAAGGCTACGGCCGAAACCGAGGACATGCGTTCGACAGTTTCGAGCTTACGTACTGCTCTGGATGCTTCTGAGCAACAGGTCCGCGACGCAGAAAAGCAAAAAGCCGATTTAAGGAAGCTCTTGGATGAAGCTCGGGCCCGGTACGAGAGGGCTAATAAAGAACTCAAGAACGTACAGTCTAGGCTGAATCTCGGCAGCGGGTCCAACGTGGCGAGCAGTGGGAGGTCGAGTATAGACTCTACGAGGAGTGGTCTGAATGGTTCATCTGCCAAGGGACTGAGTGGCGGCCCCGATCTCGCGTATCTCAGGACTATCTTCCTGCAGTTCCTTGAGGTCAAAGATGACAAGGTACGGTCACAACTGGTGCCTGTGCTAGGCAAGTTACTTGGACTAGATAAGTACGATTACCCCTTTCCCCCCTCATAATCTACTCCAAGCCGGTAACTAACACACTCAGAAACGAGCAAGAGAGATGGACGCAAGCTGTTCAACGCCTACATAAATAGTATATATAAGTAGGGTGGTAGTTTTGAGGTTTCGAAGCTTTGAGGAAGTTAAGAAGCCTGGCATGGTCTGCGGATATGTACTAATACGAAAGATGCATAGCGAGGGGAGTTGGTACACACTGTACATCATCATCATCATCATTAGACAGCATTTTCTGGCTTAGACTCATGCACGGGATGATGGGCAGGATTGCACTGTTATTGAGAACGTACGGCACAGGTCGGCCGTAGCGTTTAGCGTTCAATGGGTAGCTACCCAGGATTCATTTGTTTCAGAATCATTTATCTAATGAGAATCAGACCTTTGGCAGGTTGGTCGACCACCTCCGATCGGAGTCCGGTCCTACCGGAAGAACGCGGCTTGTCACGGCGAAAGAACACTGGATATTATTATCCAGTGATAGTTTAGACAGTGTTGTATTTGTCGTTGCCCAGCGCATGATTTTCCTTTGGAGCATTCAAGTCATCAGTTTTTCAAATCCTTCCAGTGAGTCGATTCTGTCTGGGATATACATTTTCCTCACAGCAATAAACCTTATTCGGTCGGTGGACTATCTCGTGAACGACTGTCTGTTTCTTTCAGTATATTCATTACATTCAGTGGCAGGTTACCACAAGAGTTGTTGGACTTATTCCAGAGACGATTACCTCGGCTCAAGTAAAGAAAATAAGAGAACTACAAAGCCTAGATATGTCCTAGCCGAATGAGAGTCCGCAATTGACTCTATAAACCCCACCATCGCCTAGTAACGGTGTGAACGGCCCAGGTGTGAATGGCTGTCATATAGTCCGCGGACGGCGAAGGATACTGAGCCTAAAGTTTAAAACTTATTCTTTTCCACTGACTTGACGCTACGACATGGCGCTTTAATGCGACTCATATAGACGAGCCATTTCTTTCTCAAGCACTTTCTCAAAAGACAGCATGATCGACCGCAAGGCGTTCACATCATTAGACATCGTCAAGGAGATATGGAGACGCCTTGACCTGCCGACATCGGCGCTCTCATCCCTTTCTCTGCCAGGAGCCACGGAGAAACCGGTGATACCATCGTCCTTCAAGATCGGACATCTAGCACAAAGCACCATTGCCCTCTCGGCCCTCGCCGCGGCCACAGTGATACATTCCACGCGGGGCTCAGAGGTACCGCGGACCACGATACCCCTCCGCCATGCTGTCCTAGAATTCCAGTGCGAGCGCCTCTACACGCTCGCTGGCAAACCGCCCGTCGAGACGTGGGGCCCCATAGGCGGCCTGCATCCCACGGCCGACGGGTACGTGCGCATCCATGATAACTTCGCGCATCATCGGCGCGGCGCGCTCGCGCTCCTTGGGTTACCGGAGACATGCGTCGATCGCGCCGCTGTGAGTCAGCGCACGTGTAGATGGAACAGCGTGGAACTGGAGACTGTAGCTGTTGAGCAGAAGGGTCTGGCGATTTATGCGTTGCGGTCCTTCTCCGAGTGGGATGCGCTGCCGCAGGCGAGGGCTACGGGGGATTTTCCTGCGGATATACGCCGACTCCCGCTCGCGGACTTTGGCCTCAACCCCAATGTTAATCCTAGTCCCAGTCGTTCAAGGCGTAAACTTGAAGGGTTTGGGCCAAAATGTCTATCGGGCCTCCGCGTCCTCGAATTCAGCCGCGTCATCGCCGCCCCGGCAGCAGGGAAAACGCTCGCGGCGCACGGCGCCGAGGTCCTCTGGGTGACGGCGCCGCAACTCCCCGACCTGCCCGGTCTAGACCGCGAGTTCGCGCGCGGGAAGAAGAGCGTGCGGCTCAATCTCGAAGATCCCGACGACAGGGCGAGGGCTCTCGCACTCGCGCGGGAGGCTGATGTTGTCTTGCAGGGGTATAGACCGGGAAGTATAGCGGCGCGCGGGTTGGGGGCTGAGGAGCTGGGGAGGGTGAATCCGGGGGTCATTGTGGCGAATATGTCTGCTTTTGGACCTGAGGGGCCGTGGAGTGGGAGGAGGGGGTTTGATTCTCTTGTGCAGACGGCGTCTGGGATGAATGTTTCTGAGACGGAGCATTATGCTACGGGGAAAGGGGAAGTGGCCCCGGCCAAAGCCCTACCGTGCCAGGCACTAGATCACGGCGCGGGATACCTGCTTGCCGCAGGTATCTGCGCGGCCGTGTATCATCGCGAGAAAGACGCGAGGGAAGGCCGGCAAGTAGGCGCGTATGTGGTTGATGTTTCCCTCGCAGGCGTCATGAAATATCTGTGGAGTCTGGGACAATATGAAGGGCGCTCGGGGTTCGAGGGCGAGGATTACACTGTTCTTGGGGCTGATGGAGAGAGGAGTGAAGAAGAAAAGGGGTACTTCGAGACTAGGGAGACCCCGTTTGGCGAGATGACGTTCTTGAAGCATAGCGCGAGTGTTGAGGGCTTTGAGCCCGGGTGGGAGCGCATGCCGACGCCTTTGGGGGCTTGTGAGGCTGTTTGGTCTATTTAGCACACATTGTCTTAGGCACTGCGTAAGTGTATATTATCCAGTAGCGTCGAATCGCAACCACCTCTTTCCTAGTTATTCTTTATACTCCTCTATATTATTATGCATAGACTGGCCTCGTCTGTTAGTTAACTCCTTCCGTCAACCGCTATTATACTTACGTCACGATAACTCCAAAAATAGTATACCCAGAAAATAGTTAATCTAGGACTCAGAGCTATAGATAATCCTGTTAAGCAACATATGTGAACACGCACCTTACCGCAGCGGAACACACCAACCGCGTGACCAAAGTTTGGACGATAGAGAAGCCATATCCACGGTTAAGGGGATTGCCGCCAGTGCGATCACCAATCGCCGCGATCGCGCAGTCAAGCGTCTTCCCTTATTTGAAAATTTGTAAGTGCCCCTGAAGAAATACATAGATAGATACATATCGGCCGAGCAAGCGTGGAGGCTCTCGGAAGCTGCTGTTGTTGCTTAGCCCATCATCTCAGCGCCACAATCCAATATATGACTAGACGCTTCAAGGCGATTAAGGGAAGTTGGGAGGGAGTTGGTTGAACGATGACGACCTTGCTCGGAGGAAAAGGGGTAGCAGGCCTCGGCCTCATGTCATCCGTTTACTTCGGGATAACAGGAAGGACAGGAAGTGGTTTCAGGGAAGGCGTAGAAATTAACTACTTTGATAGCCGTCGAAGATATAGAGTCCCGATCTGTATCATTCTAGTACCTTAAATACGACTCATATAACACTGGTGATACTCCTGAGCGGAATGATAGCAAGACTACAACACTCTATCCCTACTAGGACTAAGTATCAAGAAATTGTGTGCCATGCCTCTATAACCTTTTTTGCTTCGTACAGCTCTAGCCACGGTTCTCTTGTTGTATATTTGTATAAATGACATAGCTATGAACTATCTGTCATCAAGCCTTAGTTACTGGTTCTTTTATTCACTCTTAATCATTACAACTTCGCTTTCATGTTTTCATATTACGGATCAGCGTCGAATTGTGTACATAATCAGGAACGGAAGACACAGGTCACTAATTGCTGAGCAAGACCTTAGCGGCCGTTTTACTGATAATATAAAGTCTGCAATAGATGAGAGATACAACCTTATTGTAGCTTTCATCATCACTGTCATTGCAGGCTGGATTGAACCTTCTCCGCCAACAAACCATGATAGAATCAGTAAACAGCTGCCGGTTCAAGAACTTTGTACACCGCCAAGGCTTAATATGAACGGAAGCTTGGTACAGTGCTATTACATCCGATCAAGATGTCGAAATATCTCAATAAGCTGACGATCATCCTTGCAGTCATAGAACTCCTAGTTGACCGACTCATTTGAGAGCTATTTAGGAAGGTGGCACTCCCTACAGCCAATTTACCATTCAATTTATAGCATCAGGGAATCAAGCTGGAAACCGCTTTTCAACGCTAGAACTTAGGTGCACTATTGTGATTCTAAATTCAAACCCGAGACTTTGTTCTGCTACTTGAGGTGATGCCAGAGAAGGAGGTTCTAGAGCTACTAAGAAAATCAATAGCTACAAACTCCGACGAACCCGAGCCCGAATTTAACTTCGATATGAAGACGAGATGCGAGAGGTGCATTGAAGTAATATCATTACAAGCTAGGAGTCAGATGATTATTGAATGGTGGTGTACGGAGATGGCGCCAGCTACTTAGTAGTTACAAAGTCCTAAGCTAAGCTAGGGCCTCGCGGGCCACCCCGTCACGGGCCACCCTAAAATTTAATGGGTTAATAACTTTAAACCCCTGTTAAAAAGTGGATATAACACTTAAAAAAGCCTAGTTTTTTAAATTATATTAATAAAAAGCTAAATTAATATATAAAAAATGGAAAAAATTTATATATATTTTCTTTAATTAATTATTTATAGTTTTATACTAAAAATAAAAATAAAAAATAAAGTTTTTTAAAAAATTATTTTAAAGTAGGGAAAATAGTTAAAAATAGCTAATTTAAAAATAAATATAATATTTTATATTTATAACCTTATAATAAAAATAAAAAAATTCCTGTATAATTATTTTGCTTTAAATTCTTAAATATCTTTTAAAGCTTTAAAAAATTTTAGTGTACTAACATTTTTATATATAAATCTCTAAAAAACTTATTAACTGTATAAAAAGATTAAGAGCGACCTTTTTATTTAGAGCTATTTTTAAAAAAGAAAAAAGCGGGTCCAAAATTTAAAAATTTTATATAAAAATATTTTGCTTTTCTTTTATTTAAATTAATTTTTTTTATATTTATAGCTATTTTATTTAATTTATTATTTAATTTTTAAGGTATAACTACCATATTTTTTTAAAAATTTTTTATAAGGAAATTTATATAGTTTTTTATACTATGTAAAGCCTTATATAAATTTCTATAAAAAAACAGCTAAAAAAAAGTTTTAAAAATTAAAAAAAAAAATTAAATAAAATTAAAAAAAAGAAAAAAAAATTAATTTAAAATATTATTTAATATAAATTATTTTATTATAACGTTTATAATAAATAAATAAATTTATTTTTCTTTTTAAAATAGTTTTTTAAATATTAGTTTTTTCATTGTTTTTACACAGTTAACAAATTTCTTAGAGATTTATATATAAAGGTGTTAAAAAATCAATAAAAAAAAAATTCTTAAAAAAATTTAATTATAAAAAAATAAAAAATCTATAAATAAATTTTTTTTTATTTTTCTTATAAAACATTTAACTAAAATTAAACTATAAAATAAAATAAATTATTTTTAGCTATTTTTTTAGATTTTATATTAAATTTTAAACATTAATTTTTTAATATCTTTAATTTTATATTTAAATATAAATAATTAATTGTAAAAATTACATATAATTTTTTTCTATTTTTTATATATTAATTTAGCTATTTATTAATCTAATTTAAAAAACTAGGCCTTTTTAAGTGTTATATCCACTTTTTAACAGGGGTTTAAAGCTATTAAACCATTAAATTTTAGGGTGGCCCGTGACGGGGTGGCCCGCGAGGCCCTAGCTTAGCTTATCACTCTGGCGCTTGAAACGCAGGGCACTTTAACGTTTATATCGTGAAGCCTAGAACGCGAAGGAAATGTCAACAAGACGCATTGGTGATGCACCTGCTGTATATGCGAATAACTAGCTATTTTTGTCTGACCAGAATCCTTACACATCTTAGGATGTATGCTATGCGACTAACTCCGGCCGCGATCTGACTGAACTATTGCGCAACAGGCTAGCGAGGCGGAAGTTTCCAATGTAAAAATAGAATATTTCAATTACTGTTCGGATTCGTCTGTGAACCTTTCTTATACTTGGGCGGTCACGGTAATTTAGTCAGCAGACCTTGGAGTGCTGTGCCGCACGCTATTGATCTCACTCACCTTTACTTTAATTTACCACCTTTGATGCTTCAATTGGTCTGACCAATACGAAGTCAGACCATCTTGAAGGAAAACAGCATCATGTGAGATTTGGGCTCCGACTCGAGAGAGGATGAAAATACATAAAAGGCCGCTCGTGCCAATTCTTCTCTTGGAATAGGTGTCATCAACCCATTCCATTCTATCCTCGAGCAAAAAGATCACATCCTCATCATGAAGTTCAGCGCGAAGGTTGGCTCCCTGCTTCTCGCGGCTACTGCTGCCACAGCTCAGTCTCAATGCCCAATCGATTGGGATAACCCAGCCGACGAGTATGGAAATCCTGGATATCGCGACATCGACGAGTACTTCGGTGGTACTGGTAAAATCCATCTACGCGCAGGCTGCACCTACTGGCGACAGAACTATCCCAGGGACCTCCCGGATGAACCGCCCGTCGGATGTATGAACGAAGACGGGCTCGTTGTGCCAGTTACAGATGACAATTGCGCTACCTTCAACTTCATCCCGCCAACTGGCCACCTCGAGGATTACCCTGTAGACGTCTTGCGAACAGCTAAGAACGACTATATCTGTGGCGTCGACTTTTTAGGCGACAACAAGTGGGCATGCAAAGCATTGAGCGACAACTGGGGAGGCGACCTTCTCATTGGCCCGGTAAGCCCCTATCCACTGGCTTTCTTACTTCCATCTGTGCGATCATTGACTTATGATGTATAGGCCGGTGACGCTCCCCTGTTCCTCGCTGAGTACGAGCCGGGCGAGATCTCTACGGAGATCTTCACCTGGTGGATTCAGCACCCTCCCGCCAGCAACGCTGACGCGCAGGGTCTCGAGTACCGCATTCCGGACAACCCGTATCAAAACTACACTCTCCAGCCAGGAGACGGTACCTTCCCCGTGCTCATGGAGTTTGTGAAAATCAACTCGACTACTTCCTGAGCATCTTGGTGATAGCATGGCTCATCAATTTGGAATCATGAGAAGCGACATGGGAAGTCGAGTTTTGGCTTCTTCGGCGTTTCGACCGAGTCACGTTGTATAAGGTCTCATTATTGTCAATATTCAGCTCTGCAACTAAACGAATACGTCCGGAATTCCCAATGGTCATGATGCCGCGACCAGAGATCTGTTCCTACACAATGTAGATTTGAGCAAATATAACTTATTCGTGCTGAGGTTGATAACATTATAAGATAGAGCTTCTGTATTTAAAATGTGTTGTTATGCACAAGCTGAGCTTAGCGTAACTAATGGCTGAGACTGGTCTACGATGTTTCTAGAGGGATAATAGAGCTACACCTTTTGGCTAGTCGGAGTTGATTTCAATTGGCTATGTGATATTATGATTTGTTATAACTCTATACGCAGGTGTCTGCTCAACGATTGGCATTCATCTATACCTTAGCACTTTCATAGCGCGATGAAACTGTAAATTGCTTATAAATAGCGTAAGACATACGTGTGAAAACCTTCGCAGCTTAAAATTAAGGCTTTTGCTGTTAGTAGAGCGCAGTAGCAGCGCGTAGGTAGTTACTACGGCTGATTCGATTAGTAAAAGACATAGGACGATGTAAATCTTTGATTCAGAACGTTATAACGTTACCAAATAAGAAAATATCGTTAGACGAATTCTGTCCGGTTAACAGAATACATATCCAGCGTCATGCCTTGATGGATTTGCCCTAGTGCGGTTTTTGAAGGAATAATACAGTAATACGTGATGCTCTTGAAGCGTCATGAATGTGGAGTCCCGGCCGCTTAAATCTACCTGGCGAAAAACAGCGAACTAACTCTTTCTCGAACCCGATTCTCGGATATTCCGGTCGCTCTACCGGATGGGAAATATATGAATGATTGATTCGAAAATGTCTTTCGCCGCAATCTGGACTCAGTTCTTCCCCCCTCGCAATGGGGCACCGCTTACTGAGGCGAATCTACCCTCCCAACATGGGAAGATCTTTATAGTGACAGGCGCGTCATCTGGTTTGGGATACGAGGTCTCCCGTATTCTATACGGTGCTGGCGGTAAAGTGTACATGTTGGCACGATCCAAGGAGAATGCTGAAGCTGCCACGACTCGCATTAAGGCATACTATTCAGACGACGGAAACGTCGACCAGGCGCGCACACGAGGCTCAATTGAGTTCATAGAGATGGACTTGCTGGACCTCAACTCTGTCAAAAGGGCTGCTCACGAGTTTTTGGATCGCGAGGGCCAGGATGGGCGGCTCGACGTGCTGTTCAACAACGCTGGGACTGGAGCCCGAAAGGACGCACCATTGTCATCGCAAGGCCACGAATATCACTTTTCCATTAACGTTTTAGGAGGATACTTGTTGACTCGGCTGTTATACCCTCTGCTTTCCAAGACGGCACAGAAGCTTCCTCCAAACAGCGTGCGAGTTGTGTGGTCAGCGTCACTTACAGTCGACCTGATGAGCCCGACGAGCGGGATCAATCCGCGGTTCTTTGATGATCCCCAGAGTGTTCAATATCCACTTGAACTTTATGCTTCGACAAAAGCGGCCGCTTGGTTTTTAGCTTCTGAATTTGCGCGACGACAAGCGCCGGGTAACCCACCGATTGTGTTCATCGCTGGAAACCCAGGGAATTATATCACAGGCATTTGGCGGGATATGTCTCCTTTACTCTACTACTTTTTTCGACCTATCCTAAGGGATCCAGTGCGTGAGTGATTGCACTTTCTTCATGTTCCGCTACCGCGTCTCATGCATCTTTAGGTCTCCGGGGTCCCTATTTCTTTTGCCTAAGCTAATTTGACATATTGTTTAGACGGTGCTGAGACATATCTCTGGATGGGGTTGTCCGAATCGATTACGTCGGAAGCGGCAGAAGCTGGGGCCTACGCTATCTGTGATGGGAGATGGCATCCAGGTCAACGGAGCGATCTTCGTATGTTAATCCTCAAATTAATTTTCTTGTCTGTCAAGGTTAAAGCCAATATCAAAAATGCAACTATTCATATTCCACACAGGGAACTTTCAGCTAGACGCAGAGCATCATCTCTCCCTTTACAAACTAGCTAACCTTAAACGCTGCAGTTTTGGCATTGAGAACACCCGCTGAAGGAGGCTCCGGTCGAGCAAGTCAACTTTACGACTGGTGCGAAGCTACGGTTGAAGAATTTCTCCAATAAACAACGCTTTAGGTGTATATAAGTTTCTCGTTGAATGTAATATTCAGCGAGCTCAATTGCTCGCACAATCTGCTAAGAGTCCAGCAGTACGTCAGTCTTCTGAATTAGTTTCATCTTCCAATACTCCGCATGTCACCTCCAGAAACACAGACATTCTCCGACAACGAATATGATATAGAAACTTTCCTATAAAGTCTGCTCCCGTAACTGACTTCTAGCGCCTGTCTTCTAGGACATAGCCAATCCAAAAGGAATAGATCTGCCCTCCATGAAGTTCAATTGAGCTGAGGACTCAATGATAATTGCCGGTATTCAGTATACCTAACAAGTTGTTGCCGCTTCTGTTTTTCACATCCCCTCTGGTTGATACTGCTGTATAAGAACTAGGGCCATTTTTGGGGTTCAACAACCTTGCTTGCTTACGGAGTTGGAGAATGACTGGAACCAAGTCAAATGTGATCCTACCGTAACATATCTACTTGAAGCTTGAATAATAGAAAAGAGAAATGTCACAAGGGGAAACGACTTTTCAAACCCGATCGTATGGGACTTTGAAATAAGCAGATTCGTTTACTGCAACACACAAGTCCCGATACTACACACCTGATCGAACAGGAAGCGTCATAACTTAACCACGAAAACACGCGTGCTAAACATGGTAGGATGGCAGGCATCTTCTCACGCGTATCATTAGTGCCATCTCTATCCGCGTATCCAGTGGGGTACCGGTAACCCCTGACCCCCGTATACAGCGGAGCCGGGATACCACCCCAACTCCGATTTTCCCCAGCTTTTTGAACAATGGCCCTCCATGCGATGACGTGCGTGAACACTCGTTCGCGGAGCCGTCATAGTAGCATTATTTGCTCGGCGTCTCCAAGACTCGAGTCTAGATGTGCATGGCCGCTGCGCTCCCCTCTCGCTACCTACATACGCGACAGCAAAGAAACTAACCTCGCACAGACAGGGAATTCACCATTCCCTGCCCTTCCATGTACCCCACGAGAATCCGCGTATATTATGCATGCAGATAGGATAGAAGGCATCGCGTAACGTGCGTAGATATTGGATGCTTCGGGAGATAAAGGATGGGATAGTCCCCAGATTCCGTGAGCGGTTCATCGCGCGAATTGACGCTATATCTACGGTAAGACTGAAATCAGTCATCGTTCGGCCATCATGCGTTACTCAGTGGCCTCAGTTGCCGCAATGCTCACGGCAGCTCGGGCTTCCGCGCCTGAACCGCTTTGTAGGTCCCCGAAAGCCAAATATTCTCTAATTTCTGTCTATCATATCGTATCATACTAATGAATCCGAGCAGCGTGGTCAGAGTCACTAGCAAAAGCCAACGACTTCGTGTCCCAACTTACCCTTAGCGAAAAGGTCGGAATCGTTTCCGGTGGTTACCTCAGCCCTATGCTGCCCTGCGTGGGTTCGATAGGCCCCATCTCCCGGCTCGACTTTGACGGCATTTGCTTCTCAGACGGACCGGCCGGCGTCGCGCGCTCCGACGGCGTTAGCACGTTTCCACCTGGCATCACCGTCGCGGCCACGTGGGATCGCGATCTCATGTATCGTCGGGCAGTGGCTATTGGCGAGGAATTTAGGGCTAAGGGCTCTCATGTTGGTCTCGGGTAAGATACCAATATCTGTTCCTTGCGCTGAGTCGCAGCTAATCGTTACAAAGCCCAGTTGCAGGCCCATTGGGTCGCCATGCGCGTGGTGGACGCAATTGGGAAGGGTTCGGACCGGATCCTTATCTCGCGGGTGTGGCAATGGAGAGTTTCGTCACGGGTCTCCAATCCAATGGCGTCCAAGCGTGCGCGAAGCACCTCGTAGCTAACGAGCAGGAGACCCAACGGACCTCAACTATCACCACCACCAATGGCAGCGTGATCGAGGCTATCTCCTCCAACGTTGATGACAGGACACTTCACGAGCTATACCTCTGGCCCTTCGCGAACGCGGTAAAAGCGGGTACGTCGACAGTAATGTGTGCTTACAACCGACTCAACGGGAACTATTCCTGCGCAAACTCAGATCTCCTCAGCACGTACCTCAAAGACGAATTGGCGTTCCCTGGCTACGTCTTGTCGGACTGGTACGCGACGCACGGAACAGAGGACTTCGCCAACGCGGGCCTCGATATAGAACAGCCGGGGAACGTCAGCGCGCTTGCGGGACCTGCTTATTTCGGCGAAAAGCTCCTGACGGCAGTCAATGGGGGTCTCGTGACAGAGGAACGCCTCGAGGATATGGCAAAGCGCGTGATGGCTCCGTACTTCCGCCTCGGCCAGGACCAGGACTTCCCTACTCTTGATCCCGCTACTGGCCCTACGCTCGCGGTCGTGCAGCTGGGCCACCAGTCTCCATTGCTTGACTTGTTTCCCCTGATAGACGCCCGTGATGTGCGTGGGAACCACGACGAGATCATCCGTGAAATCGGCGCAGCGGGAACCGTGCTTCTCAAGAATATCGACGGGATCTTACCTTTGAAGAACATCACAAACGTGGGCATTTTTGGGAATGATGCCAATTACCCGAGTATTGGATCCGTGTATGTCGACATCAATGCACATCCAGAGGGTTACGAACACGGCACCTTCGCCACTGGCGGCGGGTCCGGGAATGTGCGGTTTACGGATCTCATAAGCCCGCTTGAAGCCGTGCGAAATCACGTCAAGAGCTATGGTGGTCGGGTGCAAATCGTGCTCGAGAACGGTCTGTTAGCGGAAGGGTCTTTCAACACAATCTATCCGATCCCGGACGTATGTCTTCTTTTCCTCAAGGCGTACGCCACAGAAGGCGCGGACAGAGCATCTCTGGACTTACAGTTCAACGCCACCAAGGCCGTAGAGAGTACAGCGGCCCTTTGTCCAAACACGATCGTGGTAGTCCACGGGCCCGGCGTAGTCGTAATGCCATGGGCCGACAACGACAATGTCACAGCTATTCTAGCTGCGCACTACCCCGGCGAGCAGACGGGAAATGCCATCGTCGATGTTCTCTGGGGCGCCGCCGAGCCCTCCGGAAGGCTTCCTTATACAATCCCCAAGATACTCGCGGACTATGGGGTCGATATCGTGGAATCGCCAGAAACCGAGGCGCCGGATGGTTGGCAGTCGGACTTTACCGACGGCCAGGCAATTGACTACCGCCATTTTGACGCCGCGAACATCACACCGCAGTATGAGTTTGGTTTCGGACTGTCGTACACGACATTTGACATGAGCGCTACCCTGGACGTCAGCGCGCCTAAGAATGTGTCTTCAGTCGCGGATAAATCAAAGGGGATTGAGCCCGGTGGGCTGATTGACCTCTGGAGCCCTATAGCGCATGCTACGGTCGAGGTCACAAACACGGGGAACGCCACCGGATCGACGGTTCCGCAGTTATACGTGTCCTTTCCCCAGGACACCACTCCCGAAGGGACGCCGGTCAAAGTTCTAAGGGGCTTCGGCAAAATCGCACTAGATGCCGGTGAGACCAAACAGGTGCAATTTGAATTGATGAGAAGGGATTTAAGCTATTGGGATTCCGATGGGAAAGAATGGGTCATCCCCAAGGGCGACTTCACATTCCAGACGGGCTTCAGTTCTAGGGATCTCAGAAGCCGTGCCAAAATCGCGTTATTGCTATGAGTATAAGTTATCACATTGGGTGGGAGAAACTATGGTGTTTATAATTGTTAGTATATGTGCGAGACTGATACTCCATAGCAGATTATAGAATTTTGAGGTAGAAGTAATTTTTCAGCATTATCGGAAAGTCCCGATTATCGCGCTGCGTGATTGTAAGTATTTGGAATGGCTGCTTGGTTGAGCCTATCTATGAGGAATCCAAGTGTACATGAAGCGCCAAAATACCTAGCGAGTTTCCAAGAGCGAGCCGTGATTGTTGCGGCTGCTCATTTCTAGTAGTATTACTCGTAGCCCAATTCAATGGCCTTGAGCGCTTTCGCTTATGCGCTGTGTCTTTAGATGCAATCGGCGTTTACAATTTCCCTCGGCAACGCCAGCCACTTATCCCAGTATGGTCCCAAATAGTCAGCTATGGCATCAATCAAGAAGCGTCCTCCTTGGCCGAAGAGCCAGAAGTCTCGTTCATAATGCAAGAGGACGGCCCAATAAGCCATAATCACCAATGCCTCCGGCTGGCGTTCCCTCAGCATTTGCAAGTAAGCTGCCGACATACGGACAGGCCAGGAAAGCACAATGCGTTGACCGGTTGCGGCACACAGAACGCTACGTTGGTGAAAGATCCACTCTAAGGACTGCACCGCGTTCTGGCAGGCTTGGAATGAGGATGGTCCCAGTTTATCCTGGATCGTCGTAAGGAAACATGAAAGTTCATGGCAAATGCTTTCACAGGATGTTTCGAGCCCATCGGCGGCCTCAATCTCGTTGACAATACTACTCAACTCAGACTCGCGAAGGATATACCAGGCACGATTTATAACAACCTTAACGCCGTGATAGAGACCAGTGAACTGTATAAATCTGTCTAATAATTCTCGTGAGTCGGTCTGGGAGGTGACCGTTTCGTGGAGCATATGCATCCCAATGAACGCCGAGTACAACAATAGAACCTTGCAATTCTGCTCTGTGATTTCGGGACGAGCGGCGTTATAGAGGGCCAAAGCACGGGTCTGAAGGTGGATGGCTTGGAGGCGGTAGCGGCGCTGGGAAGTAAAATCGGAAGCCAATGTGCTGAGATTTAGAGCAGCAAAGCCTAAGAGTGCATCCATTAGGTAGGGTGTAGAGAGTGCAGACGTGATGACCATGTGCAATAACCTCTGGGGACCCTCCTTGTCAGCGACCAAATGCCAGTTCGGAGGCGCCATCAGGCCGCTTTCGACGTGGCGAAACAACACGAGATGGCTGAGATCGAAGATCTGCTGAGGCACATCGCGCAGAGCCGGACCTGGCGGATTGGCGGCGTCGCGGACCTCTGGCTGCGCAACCAGGCATGACGGTGGCGACTGGCCGGTTGGTGTAGCCAAAGCTGTTACTTGGCTGCTGTTGCTCTTCACACGGACATACAGACATGAACGCGCCGTCATGGAGCATTGGAGACAAGCGGGCCGCTGCTCATCGCACTTGACGTGCCTCTGCTTGCACTGCTGGCAGCCATTCCGTGATTTGTAATGTGTCCGTCTCTTCTTGCTCGGAGGCGCCATGCGGTCGAAGAGGAACAACAATAGACTGAGACATGCGTTTCAACATGGCAATTGACGCTTTGAATGCCTATTTGCTCAAGGGGAAGTGGGTTTTAGGGGCTGTGGCTGTGGCTGAGCATGGCATATTAAGTCAACATCTTTATACCACTTTTTAGGCATCCATTTTCCAAGAGCTGTCAGCTGCTTCGCGCCCCTCGACAGCTGGCTCGGTCGACTGACTACAATCAGGTCAGCACATGCGAATGAGGGGTCAGTCATTCAGTATTAAGGCATTCCCACGAGAAACAGTACAGTGATGGCTCAGCATCTAGTGTTCCACGGCACACTTATTCATTGCCTTAGCCTTCAGCAGCTGGAGGTACTTGAGCATGGCTTAATAGTTATTTCGCCTGAGGGCATCATATCTGAGCTAGTGAAATCGATCGACAAGGATTCAATCCGGCAACACTTGGCCACTCTTGGACTCGCGCAGTCCCAATGTGATATCCACTACCTCGATCGCGGGCAATTCCTCGTTCCAGGTTTCGTGGACACACACAACCATGCACCACAATGGGCACAACGCGGCATTGGCCAGGGCATGCATATCCTAGACTGGTTGAACAAGTACACGTTCGTGAACGAGGCTCGCTTCTCCGATCCAGAATATGCCCGACGCATATACGCCAGCTGCGTCGACGGTTTTCTCCAGCAGGGCATAACAACAGCATCTTACTACGGATCCATGCATGCTGAAGCCACCGATATCCTGGCAGATCTGTGTCTCGAGAAGGGTCAACGCGCATTCGTAGGCAAGTGCAATATGAATCGCGACGCGCCCGACTACTACCGAGACACCACTGTTGAGCGCTCGTTAAGCGAAACACAGCACTGTCTTGCGCACGTAAGAAAGATCGATCCAGAGGGTAGGCTGATCAAGTACGTGCTTACCCCTCGCTTCGCCATAACTTGCGAGGATGACTTGCTTGCTGGACTGGGAGAGATCGCCAAATCCAACCCCGACCTCCCTATTCAGACGCATTTCAACGAGGCTGAACAGGAGATGTCGTACACGAAGAAGCTGTTTCCGACATTCGAGAACGAAGTGGACCTTTACGACCATTTCGGCTTGCTCAGCCGGCGCTCTATCCTTGCGCACTGTTGCTACGTGTCAGAATACGAGCTGGAGCGTCTTAAGGACCTCGAATGCGGTGTCGCTCACTGCCCCATTTCGAATATGACCGTCGGGGGCGGCTTCATGGCTGCTCCGGTGCGTGAATTCCTCCGGCGCGGTATCAAGGTAGGTTTGGGCACAGACAGTGGAGGTGGATTCTCAAGTAGCATCCTGGACGCCATGCGACAGGCCATTGTGGCTTCCAATGCCAGAGAAGTCATGAGCCATGGCCAGGATAAAGGATTATCGATTCCCGAGGTGTTCTACCTGGCGACGCTTGGCGGAGCTCGCGTCTGCTGCTTGGATGAGAAGGTTGGCAATTTTGCTGTCGGAAAGGAGTTCGACGCGTTGGTAGTCGACGCGAAGAGCTCAGTGCCGGGGATCATGACGATGATCGAAGAACATGACACGACAGAAATCATCTTTGACAAATTCATAATGACGGGCGATGACCGCAACATTAAAAGTGTCTTCGTCCGCGGGCGTCAAGTCAAATAGTACTTATAGGTGCTGATTGGAGAAAGATATAATACCTTGTGTCAATGTAGATTCATTCGGCTGGGATTGACGATTAGGTTTGCTTGATGAGAAGGGGTACGCTCTCTACAGTTTCGCAAGAAGGAACGACATCTCGAGAAAAGCCTCAGCAGGCACTCTTTATGATAGGCCTGTGTCATCGTCCCATGGTAAGCGCAGCCCAATCTAGGTGCCTACCTATGGTTAGGTACCTACCTACTAAGTAGCTACTCAGTGATGGAGCTGAACTCTAGCCTTTTATAGCAAACGTGGATTAGAGCGCTTCGGCCTGCAGTAGTGCAGGCCAGTGCAATTGATAGCAATGCAATCGTATAATCAACTGGAGTATTGAGAATAGATTCAATCATTTCAATATTTTTCATTAGTTTATAGCATTGTCTGCTTTGGTTTGTAGTCCTGATTGAAGACAGAGCTGGGAGAGAAAATGGTGCTAAGCGCAATTCCACAAGTATCTGCTGAAGCATGACCGTTGGGCACGGCGGCGCCCCTATCCCTTTCGCTGCCGCGAAAACACCGTGACCGGAGGTCCCACATAGACGAGGAATATAAGCCAATTAAATTCTCTAAAATTAAGGTACCTGCACTCCCACCTAATTTTGCCTGTCCTAAAGGTTACTGCACTAACAGCTGGTACAAAAGAGTATACGACCTTCGACCACTTTTGTTCTGCGGTCTGCTCGCTTTACTTTTAATATTGTTTCTGCAGTCTTTATTAACAGTTTTATCTGCGCAACTAAAAATTCTAAGCAACTATCTGCAGAAAAAAATATTTTTAAGGTCAGCCTTTCGTACTTTATATGTAATTCTGTTAGCAGGGGTGTTGTGGGCCAGATGACCCAGTTCTTTTTGTCCCGGTGTTTTCGCGGCAGCGAAAGGGATAGGCGCGCTATCTTATCAGTAGATTGGTGGGGGAGGGTTGAGGAATGGTGGGGGAGAGTTGAAGAATGGTGGGGGACGGTTGAAGAATGGTGGGGAAAGCTGTACAGATTTCCTTATGGTTGCCCGGCAACACGCCCCAGCACATTAGGCGGGGTCAAAGTCAATAAAAAGGCAGAAGCTGTTGCTGGGGCAACGAGCAACGGGCAACAGGCAAAGCAATCACGATAGAGCACACTTGAAAACTATAGGTATGAGTTCGTTTTACAGATTGTATTAATTCTCAAGAAAATGATCCCAGATAGCAGTGTATCTATTTGTTGACTCTCTATGATCCTACATCCCAACTTTCCGCATATGCTTCGCCTACGCAAAACCTTTGGATAAATCCCAATTATCAACTCCAGATCTCCACATGCCCCTAGCGCCTTAATATAGAGTAAGTAAGTAGGTATATTTCGGCGATGTGCGTGCATTTTGTTCTCGGTGGCGGGGTTGGGGCCACCAACGACGCCAACGATCCTAGAATTCGCAAGGTTAGCATTGGTTAGATGAACGACAATGAGATCGTGTTGGGATAGCTCTTACACAATGAATCAACGTGTTCCTCGAACATTGCGCGCCAGCTGACGGAGACGGGCACCGACCACCTGACCTTGCTGAACTTGACGGATGGTGGCTCGTAGCTGAAGGAAGGTCATAAAAGCAGCGATGACGTTGAAGACGAGGGACGCAATTGCAAGATTGGTATCTGTGCTGAGGCGGTTACCCTCAGAGGATGCAGGTGGGAGAATTGTTGGCGCCGGAGTGGCCATTGCCGGATTAGATGAGAGCGAAGGGACAATCATAGTCAATAATAAAGTCCAAACCTCGCTTGCACTTGTTGTTGTTAATCAGAAGATCTTAAACAAGCAATGTAGTCGAGCCTACGGCCTGGTCTTTCCTTCTGTAACGGCTATGCAGTTTCGAAGGTGCTGAGTCTGGTAGTGTAGAGGAGTGCTCGAGAAGCTGTTTTGGGGAAAGAATTGGCGGTAGGACATCTTGATGGCTGCACCGGATTGAGGCAGAGTCGGAGGTGGCTGGGTCGACGACGATAATTGCGCTTGGTGTTGCGAAAATGCGAAAGTGCGAAAGTGCGGATGTTAAAGGTACGGCGACGACGGCGTCGTCTGACGATTTGCTGGTCGCTCCTGGGAACATCATACACATTTGGTCTCATCCTATAGCAGAATCCAGTAGAGTAAAAGTATCATAAGCAATGTTCGGGCTCCCTGGGGAGCAGCGGTATCTGGCTAATTGTTTCATCGTTGAATTTCAAGAATATCTAGAGAAGAAAGTCGACAGGTGAGAGGAGCGAGAGTGACAGCTTATTTAAGCGACGTGCTTTTCAGCTCGGACTTTCGCACTTCGCACTTCGCAGTTATCATACGGCCCCCAAACCCAAGAAGCCCTTGTACATACCCCGCCACTCATTATTCCTCCGCCAGCAACTCGTTCTCGTAGTAAGATTGTTAGCTAGAGAGAAATGTGGATTCCGTGTCGTTATTTTCAGAGTATCTAATTCCGCGATGGAATTAGGGGGAGACTTCACAATTTCATTGTCAACTACCACTCAGCGTATTGCTTTGAATGCTTTGGATTTATTCTCAGATATGTCTTAAGGGTTGAAGGCGCACTTGAGTTCTTCTCTTGCGGTCTTGTCGAGTCGCTGGGGTCTATCCTGCTTCCCCAGCCACTTTAAGCTTCGATACTTCGGACTCGTAACCACTTTCGCTTATCCAGAATCCATCATGACAATAAGTCTGTCGAGGATCGTGTTTTAACCAAAGACCTGCCAGATTAAGTCGACACGAGGGAGCAGTTTCACAGCTGTGTATCACCTCAATTAGCGACCAGGGCTCTCGAGTAGCCGATGATAGTAAAGTCCATCGAAGGGGGAGTCAGAAATCGCAATTCATAGCATTAGAGCAATGACACGCTACTTCAAGAACGGGGCGCCAGCTCAATTTAAATGCGAGAACTGCCGTAGAAAAAAGATTCTGGTACGTATGCATACTACATTTCGCCGCGTAAATGACAGTCAGTGTCTTCTCGACTCTAAACCGTCTTCAGTGTAGCCCCCCAAGGTTCAGTGCAACACCTTTAGAGTGTGAACCGTGCAAAACAACGGGGATACGATGTGGTGGATATACCAAGAGAAGCAAACGGAAGAGCTCCGGGCAACAGGACGGTCGTAACGCCCGCTTCTCGACTCCTCCAAACTCACAGCTTTTGTCCCCTCCAGATACAAGATCAACTACTGGTGGAAACGCAAGGAGCAGAGACATTGCGGCGCAACGCGACACCTCGCCGAGCAGAAGGGCGCCCGCGCCAATACGTCGAATGAATTGGGACCATCAAGATCTGTAAGTCCGATCAAATATACTCTAAATAGTTATCTAGGCCATACTCCAGGCCCCTAACAGAGCATTGTACATTAGTTTTGATGCAACCAACTTACTCCAATTGGCAAGAATAGAACTCAATGTGCTACAGCGTCAGCAACAGAGGCTAGTTGATCTTTTCGTTCAGATACCGGAAATACCTATATTGAAGTCAAGGTCTGAATTTGTTGAGGATATGGCCAAGGCGATACAAAGCCATTGCTCAGCACGATTAGCAACGACCCCACGACGAAGTGCGGATTATGTGCTGCTGCAACAAGCTCGCTCCTCAGCAGCTTCGAGCCATCTAGGCCTGAGCTTCGGAGTCCCACCCTCCCCTGATCAGAATGCAGATGCTGAAGTTAACACCCTAGATGAAAGGTTGGACAATGACGATTCAGGAAGCGCATTACTAGCGTTAGCACGGTCTATTTCTCAGTCGCGCAGCGGCCTCTCGAGAGCAAACCTGAGGAAAATACGCTCACTGGGCGAGACTTTTTCCAAACTGATCCCATCCATCGAGGAGAAGTTCGGCGTAAAAGCTCCACTGTCTTTCAAGACCGAGGTGAAGGAGAGCCTTCTACCCATCTTGATATGCGGGTCATGGGACTGCGACGTTGAGAGCGAGACGTTTGTCGACTTATCTTTTCTGTGGAATTGGATACGTTCACCATTGTGTAAGTTACTAGACGAAGACGCTGACCTCCTCTGGCTTCAAGACCGAAAGGAAGTCGTGCGACAGTGTGTCGCCCAGAACTGGACCCTCGACCGACATGACGAGTTTGGCCACACATTCTTCCACAATGCATTACTAGTCAACAGACAAGAGCGGAGCGTAATTTTCAATCAGCGACAAAATCGGATCCTTGATTCGTTGAGTCAGCGCTCTCTAATGCATTATGCTGCCGCACTAGGGGACGAGAACGTGTGCCGGGCTTTGGGGTTCGGTAATGGCACGCTGAAGGATTTATACAAGCGGCCGCCAGTATTCTATGCCATTCAGAAGCGACATCTCAGCTTAGCTGAGATTTTAGCAGAAGAATTATGACGATAGGGGGCGCATTTTCTCTATACAAACAGAACAGGGAAGTTGGGTTTCCTAGTGGCCTATTAGCACGTGAATAAAGGAGGCGGTTTGGAGTGGACATGCGTGATTGACTTCATGATATCAACCTCCTTGCTCTAGTCCATAAAGTCAAATGCCTCTGTAAGACAGCTCTTTGGGGCTGCTCTTCTCCGGTGCTCATATTGCAGCAATGAGTTACGACCCTAAATTTCTCTTTCCCGGGCTTCTGGGTTTCTGACGGAAAAGTAGTGCACTTGCGCCTGGCGTGAGTTCCGGTACGACGCTTTGTCTTCGGTGGGAAACCGAGCCCGCTAAAGAGTTTCTCAGTATCCGCTGGTTCCTGTATCAACCGATTAACATTGTCTCTGCCTAGCTGTGATGTGTGACAAGAGCGATGCGATTCGGCAGCTGCAGAAGAATATAGAACTGCGAGAGGTACCTAGGTAGTAAACCCGAGTGCATCTCACATGCCTTACCCGGAATTCCGAGGAGTACAACGTAAGCCTGTTGCAAAGCACTGAAGAGTTTACATTGACTTGGCAAGGCGCTTTGAAATATACAGGATGGCCATCAAACCCCATTTGAGTTATTCGGCGATTTTGAAGTACGAACTCGGATTGAGTTCGCTCAAGACGTGATGATCGTCGCATCTGTCCACCTATTCATGTGCACTTATATTGTACACTAATATACCTAGACTCCATACGGGAATGGGCGCTTAGTGGAGACTTTCCGTCCCCGGCGTTCGCTAATCGGTAACCTCCTTTCCTGCACTCAATATGACTAGACTAAGTGTTCTGGGTAAAGTGAGGTTTCTATGCAGACGAGTGTCTTGCTTCGGTAAACCGCTTATTACATGGCATACTTTGATAATTTGGGACACCCCTGAAAAGATTCGTCTGGTTCACGAGCTAGCAAGAAGTGTACGCCATGCAGGCATCCATGAACGCGCGCAGTCAGAGTGTTGGCGATGGGGCAAGACTCTGTTTAGCGATAGGGCTGTTCCCGTGAGCCCCGTGAGTCATAGTAGGATTCACCTTGCATGGCGTGTTCTCAACTAATGCACCAGCGTGCCATCAGACATATCTGTCGGGTGAAGTGGTGTAGATAGGTGAACCTGCTTATGTAAGATGGTGTGTCGGTTGGTCAGCGTCTTGCTAACTTTAGTCGACAAACGTCGCGGGCAACATACCCCCACCATCTACTCGCACCTGAGTAGCAAATTGCAGGCATTCTATTAACAAGGATGTATGTATGCTCTCTAGTCCACTGCCCATATAATACGTCGCACTACGAAGCTAGTTCTCATCGCTGTCAGCATTTCTATCACCGCAATGTATTCGATTACCATCAAGGCGACAGCATTTCTTGCCGCCTTATTAGGTCGGGCTAGAAGAAGCGGGTGCTTCCCACAAACTGTTAGGGCAGAACCACATTGAACTCCCTTCAAAGCTCATCGCATAGCCTCGGAGCTAGAATGGATACCGACCCGCGATCTCCAGTTTGTCTGGCGCCTCGTACGTAACCTGAATCCTAAACGTCTGCAGACATAGTTTATTCATTTAGTTGCTAGATTTCGCATTCCTCCCCATAGACAGTAGTCAAGGGCAGATTCGGCTTCTCAAAATCGACCCCGGAAGGGAACACGAGGTCATCCGATGTTCGTATCGTATTAGTACCGTCCATAACGATGATGTCCCGTATGAAACGCTCTCATACGTCTGGGGAAGAATGGAAGGACACAGGACCATTATGGTTGAAGGGACACAAGCGGAACTAACGGACAATCTGTTCGACGCCCTGACGCGCATTAGGCACGAGACCGAACCCCGCTATCTCTGGGTCGATGCGTTATGTATCAACCAAGAAGACGGCGCGGAGAAAACAGCGCAGGTGGATATGATGCACAGAATATATCGCGATTGTGTGCAGTGTAACATGTGGATGGGCAAGATCGATGCCGTCGCCATGGATGCCACAGAATTGAATGCCCTAGAGGCGGCAAAGGGCGCCCTAGACGCGATCCGGTTATTCTCGGGTGCGGATCCAGAATATAACGTCCCCTCTTCCCTCGCTACCAAGGCGCAGCAGGCAAAGGCAGGCAGAGCTCTGCAGGTACTGATGTCCTCGGCATGGTGGTCTCGGATCTGGACCGTTCAAGAAGCGACGTCGCCGAAAAACGCGATGGTCCTCTGGGGTCCCCTTTCGATACCCTGGAACTTCATGACGCAGGCGGCGGAGAAGTTGGTCTGGTCGCAGTACCCCCCGGCGGAGCGTATCGACGCTGGTGATATCGTTGATAATTACAGTTTCTTCACAGCTCCGATCTTAGGTCTTCTGTGGGCATCTAATTGGATCATCGACCCGCACCCGCCTCTTGAGATGCTCTGGCGTTTCCGATATCGCCATTCAACAGATCCCCGTGATAAAGTCTATGTGATTCTGAACCTGGTTGCCGAGGGCACGTACCCTCTTTCCAGCGTGCGCTCTAGCGACTATGCTCTCAACACGGCGGTCCTATACCGCCGGGTCATGCTCGATCTATTCCGCGATGAACATGGACTTAGACCACTGATCGGGTTCCGAGGCGAGCCTAAGAGCGTCCCGGGCCTCCCTAGCTGGGTGAATGACTGGTCTCGGCCACCAGAAGGACAGGATATTGCGGCGGTCTGGGAACACAACCAATTCTGGTTCAACTATACAGCGGATAGGGGCTTGCCGATGCTAGATCTAGACGAGCTGACTTCGCCCGAGTACGGCGAGGAAGTGTTAAATGTGAATGGCGTATTCTTTGATAAGATCCTAGCCTGCAGCGATGTGATCGCGAGGAATGAGGGGGAAGACCGACTGCACGAGATGATAACCGAGCTAATGGCGAAGGCACTGGCCGAAGAGCCGCGTTTTCGCGTCATATCTGAAGTCTACTGGCAGGAGGCGCTGGTCGATATTGTAGAAGGAAACTATGCGAACCCGGAGGAAATTATTGAGGGATCGACGGCTGATGCGTTCTGGCGTGCGGAGATGCTTAGATTCCAGCGGCTGTTCATCACTGAGAACGGGGCGGTGGGTTTGGGACCGTCCAATTCATCGATTGGAGACGAGGTTTGGATATTGTGTGGAGGCAGGTTTCCCTTTTTGCTTGCGCCGCTGCATGTGGATGACACTGATGCGAGGAACCGGGAGCCTTCGTATCACTATACGTTTAGAGGGGACGTGTTTGTGCCGGGAATCATGGGAGGCGAAGCGGTTGACAGTAGGGTAGATAATCAGCGATTTGTGCACATTCACTAAGAGGGCTCGAACCGCTTCGAGTATCAGGGATACTGATATATATAGTCTTGAGTGCCATGTTGATGGAACCATAGATGGCTATGATGATACAATAGAAGTCTCCTTCGCGGCTAATAGCCGAATAGGGGTATCATGACAGGTCTCTCGAACGCTCGCTTGTTGTGTAGAAATAGGGTATTCAGCTAGGACGAGAAGTCCCGGTCGGCTTTCGACAAGTCATCAAGTGCTGTAGCCAATTGTCTTTACCAATCGGAGTAACATCCTGGAACGGATAGTAATCGGGGTCACGGGTGGTGCCAGGCTTGGGGAGTTTCCCTGTTAAAAATAGTCACGGATATGTTTCGCGGTACAAGTCGAAACTGCCGATAAACTCGTATGCTATATTCCAATAGTTAGCTTCTATTGCCATGCAATGATGCGGGCGTGATAGTGTACCCCGTAGGAGTTCTGAACTAGGACGACAGATCCGGGAACCCTGAGAGTTGTTAGAGGCGGTGACGAGCGGCGCGACGTTATCGGCGATGTTATTCATGTAACTGTTGAAGGTGACGTTAGTCGCAAGCCTGCAGATTATGACGGATGGTGTATATGCTAGTCACTTAGAGAATGAGAAATTGATTCTCTGTTTGAACGGTCCTTCTCCCAAGTTAGTATTCTGTCTGGATGGTTGAAGATACCGGTCGAGATCGGCATACCCCCGAAGCGCCATTTGGGCCTTACAGCTCGGCCTTTAAAAGCAAGACGAAACGGCGTATTGACATCGCCAGCCAGATCGCTAACCTCGCCAAGTTGTTGCGCGAATTCGGCACACTTGTCGATTCTTTATTTTATAGGAGTTAGATCCAAACACATTATCGTTGGAAAGGCCTTGTTTTTCCTACCTCAAGCCGAGGAGCATCGGATGGAATGGTTTCGGACGAGCATACAGACGGCTGAGGCCTCTCAGTAGGGATTTGTAGAACGCTAGGAGCCTAACCAGGCGGAGGACTTTTTCTCTCGATGTGAAGAGAGTGTGTTAGGATGAGTGATCCGGAACCAACAATTACTTATCCAAATTCCTGTCCATGCTATAAAAAGAGCGCCCGTTTCCTGTTTCTAGGGCAGTTAGCACTCTTGCGTGTTTCTTAGACAAGAATATGGGACGGTGCAATGCGGAGGAAGTCGGCGAATATGTTGCCAAATAATGAGTCGCGGCATATTTGGAACAGGTGTTGGGAATGATCCATTTGCTGTGATGGGACCGGACGTTTGCGGGTTTCTTCCAGCAGTTCTTCAATGAGTTGTATGATCGACTTGGGAGTATTGACATAGAGATCGCAGCCTTTTGGTCCAGCTTGGTGACAAAATTCATAGAATGCAGCCCTTACGTTGTCGGTGTTTCGTAGGAAGTTGATATGAGTTTAGAAGTGCCGTTCTCGAATGTCGACGTCGTCTATTGCATAACATAATGTCAGTCACCATACTACCTCTTCAGAGGACCTCCTTCGGTAGGCATCCGAACGTCAAAACTCACCATCGCGGACTAGCCTTTAGACTTTCTCTGGAGACACAGCTGCAAAAACACCGCCAAGCTAAGGTGCCGTAACTGAACCCCAAGCGCAGTAGGCTCTAGCTGCCTGGAAGCGCCCTACCGTAGCTGCTCATGACCTAGCTTGTGGAGAATCTCGAGCATGTCTCTAGCATGTGAATTTACCAAAGCCGACATCCTGCAGACCCCATAGCCATCCTTCCTCCGAGGTGTACCAGCATTCGATTCTGGGTAGTGTAGCCCCTATCCCCCATAAGTTGAACGATACAAGGTCCTGGTTTCGGCCGAGCTCGCGCCGTGATCTCTGAGGGCAAACATACCGCCCCCGCCTGATCCTCCAGGATTAAAAAAACATCGGTCCGCGGTAGTGTTCTTTCCCGGTTACACGAAGTCGAATTATTGCTAAGATTCTTCGCTCCTAATCGGAAGGGTCCAGCCAATCGACCGGTGCATCAAGACCAGCGGGGTTGTATGCGCCAAGTATAGCAGGAGTGCCACTGTAGGCCTCCGCTCGACTCGATGGCGCTCCGCAATCTTGGTATCTGTTTTCTGGCTAAAGCTTTCATTAGAGCTCTGGCTTGTAATTGGGTGCCGGCGAGCTTAGGTGTAACAGCCTCCCCTCGCGAATTCGACTTAGTACAAGCCCGTCGCAAACACAATCAAAGCTTCGAAGTTTGTAGTAGGCCCCCATCCAGGCCATTGCTCTGCATACAGCCTTTTAGGGGTAGTCTGACTTTGGAACCTAACTCAGGGTTTTACAAATCTCCTTCGTCCATTTGGGCGACACATGGCCTACGAGCTGTACGAGCAGATATAAGACCCATAGACAAGACGATGACTGGGTTAAAGTGTCATTTCGATGAGGAAAGGGGGGGTGGGGCTCCCGACAATCTTAGGGTATGGCCGCTCGTGTTCCTTGTGTCTCTTTGTTGGTCTACGGCATAAGTCTGACAAACTGTTAGTGACCGCCGTTACGCTGCTAGCGTGGCTGTCAGTTCTGTGATGTTCTCTATCTAACAAACAACCCTTTTTTTTTATCTACCCGTTGAATCTCCCATAATCGGAAATTTCATGTCGTAAAATCTTGTGGCCTTTTTTTTTCCCCCTTAAATATCCCAATTATCCATTCCTAGAGAAGCAGCGTGATGGCGGTCACCAGCAGATTGTCAAGCCTATGCTGTAGCTGATAGAATTAACGGGGGCCACTGCGGTGTTCTACGAGCTGTCAAGGCTGATCATGACGTATATCAGCGGCCAAGATGATTGCTCAATTTGGAACTTTTTTTTGGCCGTAACAGCTGCGATGTCGGACAGAGTCCCCCAGGTATTGATCGCCCTGCATGCAAGATGGCGGGATCTATGGTACATTAGCGCCCTGCACGATGATATGTTGCGCGGTTATCCGCCGGCTTGGTATAATCTAGGGTCCTCATTGGAACTGGACGATTTAATCAGGTAACCCAACCTTTCGACTTGATAGTGAAGGTGGGGTATAATCTGTTTTCAGCTCAGCACAGTACTGGCATGTGGAACAGCATCAGCCAGTAGTACAGAGATGGGTCAGGTCATTGCACGAGTCCACTGAGATCAAATCGATGCCTGACAAACAACTTCAAACAGGAGTGTCTTGCCACAATAGCAGGGAATACAGGTACCTTACTGCAGTTGGGATTGAATTAAGATAAGAAAATTGCGCGTGTACACATTATGCGGTGTTACATCCCTGGCCGAGATGCAGCGAGTCGTCACATAATCATGGGCTGTGGCAAACGAGAGATAATCAGCACCAAAAATGGCTACGGTAAGCCGGGTAAGTCTTGTTGGACTTAGGCATGTAGTAGGAGACGGCTAGCTGCGATCCAACCATATGTTCAGATCGAAACAAAGATCTCTTGATTCGACTGTGCAATCAGAGTGGGCGATGCTAGATTTTAGTTGACAGTATTACCTATCATGATGGGTTAACAAGTTGCACGATTGTATCTGGATTTTCTAGTTTGCAAAAGTATGAATGCATCTCGGTTGAGATCGTAGAGTTCCCTCACTTAGGTCTCCTAGGTCTCCTTGTCACCAGATACCCGTATGTCTGACAGCGTGTCTTGTTCCCCCCTTGATAACAGAAAGCATGAACCACCAGAACAAATGTCAAAAGACATTATGCCAGCCTTCTATACAATAAGGCTTAAAGGCTTGACTGTCATTTACCGGCATATTTTGAGCGCCAGGACTAAGAGGGGCCTTTGTACAACATCGCAACTCTTTTAGTGTCAGTTGTATCATATGACAGTGTTGTACAGGAGCTTGCGCGTAGACGCAAAGACGCCTGTGAAAGGCGGCGTGAACTGCATCATACCTTCGTATTCGTTTTCGTCATATCATAGGCATAAAGCCGTATTGCAGAGGTTTCGAGGGAGAGATGAATGAAGCTATTTCGACCTCTGAGACATTAGCCAGGGCTCCAAAAGGAGATGCCTGAGGCCGTAGGAATACTATATACCGAGACTGACTGATCGTCAAGTAAGGGAGTCTTCCGGATAGTCAAGAGTCTGCGCGCTTATAGAATATTATATCCATATTGAGTCACTCTACAAGCCCTGTATTCAGCCCTTGTGATATCATCAAAGATAAACCCGCGCGTCAGAGGCATAGCCAAAGAGATTCGAAGACTTTCGGCCCATGAATGCTAAATATAGGTTGAGCCCTGAAATTCTATTTAGTGATTCTAGGGTTTCTAAACTTGGGGGCTCGTAATCTTTCATTTCTCATTACTGTATAAGCGCTAATTATCATCACCACCGTCGCTCGTCATGTGTGAAGCATCCCCCGCCTGCAAACCAACGACATTATACCCCTAGCTACCTCTTCGTATTGGCGTCGGTTCAACATACTGATCGGAGCTCATTGTAAGGAAACAGGGTGGTGGCCAGTGCCTTGCGCAGCGCCAGCACCATTCCCAGCGAGGCCGGTTTGGTTCAGCTTGGTTGCCTCGCGCTTCTGCTCATGTTGCGCTAGCCTGTCGTCTACGGCCTGCATGTCGCGCTTGCCCTTCTCGGTGATGGTCTGGTTCTTGAGCGCGGACGCTTGTGTTTCAGGGTGGTTCTGCTTATTGTCGAATGCTTGGTCCGTCGCGTCCATCAGGCTCCCGCGCAGAGCGTCGCCGGCGCCACGGATACCCTTGATACCCGTCTTTACATCGTCTACGATCTTGTTCGTGCTTGACATGTTGCTTGGTATTAGGATGTCGCAGGGAAGTCGTCTCGGATATAAAAAGGTTTTTGCCGAGAGAGTTTTAGGAGTAAATATATTTTAGGAGTAAATATAAATATGTTATTTGTCGATGAGGTTTTCTATTGGTTGTGTAGATGATATAATAGTGTAAAATTTTTTGTCTTTCCCAAAAAACCAGGTCAGATAGATGTTGTCGTCCCGTCGTATTAATACTCGTTTCCGTTGCTTGCCTGATATGTCAATTACGACAGACAGCCCATAATGACGTATGCGCATCCAATCAGCGTTCGCCTGTCAGTTGTAGGAACCCGAAACTAACCAAGTTGACCCCACCATTTCGTCAACTTTCTGACAGCTTCCCCACATTTTACGACTACACATCACGTGCCCCCCGTTCGGTGAACACGGCAAGATGAGACGTTGATAGGACAAAAGATGATGCTTTTGGTTAATTCCTTTCAAGCTTGGTGAAATTTGGGCTTAGAATGCTGACCATCCAGTATCTATGGCACACAACCATTATCGCCCTATCTCAGCTTGCGTGATCTTTGAACGGGCACCAGCTGTCATAGTTCACACTGCTGGTGATTCCAGCATCGTTTATTGTTATACACAATTGCAGTGCTGTCCTTACCAGTAGAACTAGTTCGAGAAGATAGAGCTTGGACTAAGGTCTGTGCTGTGTAGGGTTTCGAGCTATGGGGGGAGGCTCCGCGTATTCTGTGACACCATCACCACGTCGAAATACGGGGCAAACATTCTACCCTCGCATGTTTCCTTCACTAACCCGGTAGCAATCAATCAAATTTGCCACAGTAGGTAATGGTAAGTAGAGTGACATTCCATGCTGCGCTCTAGTACCTGGACAGGTACTTCATATTGGGGAGCCGCTGAGCGTCTATAGCAGGTAAGTAGTACTTTCCAGCTATTCCTCACGGGATATGTAGATGGGATGGACTGATGACAGACTACTTCTTACCTATATCCTCCGTACTTTTTCCTCTTACAAAAAAACCTGCGGTTCCATAGATATCAATAAATCCTACTAGATAGCGGAGATGCTGAATAGTGAAATAGTAGGTATACGGGCATTACTATTCAGCTTATCTACTTAATAGGTAGGAGGAAGAAATTCATATATGTACATGAACGGAGTACCGCGCCCCCGTGAATAGGTACAATACAAAAAGTCACTCCCTGACACAGTTCGGTTTCAACACTGGACATGTAGTCGCGTCTTCAATATCAGGGTAGCGATGTCGCTCCTAGATCGGAGATCAGACATTTTGGCTTGGAAACATCTACTTAGATCAAACCAACCCACAGGGAGTGATACAGGAATCATCTGCCGAGGCCCCCCACATTTCGATTGTCTACCAAACTGTCGGGACCTACTGGCGACACATTCTCGCTATGGAGGAAGTCTCATGACCAATATGGTCTAGGCGTGGGTCAAAAGAAATACCACAAGTTGTACTTTACCGGAAGTATATGAAGTGAATGCTGTAGGTAGTGAATGTATACTGACTCATGTGTACAATTGTCTGGTTGAGAAAACATGTTATGGCATTACCTAAAACTCCAATTGCACCCTTCTAAGATAACACACTTGCCCGAAGCTGATTGGGAAGCCGAAAGAATCAGGCCATGTACTCATTCTCTACCACAAGTACATTCCAGAGGCTCGGGTCCCGGTATGACATTGGCCAATGAGACTCGTTGCCTCGAAGGTGTGGTTACAAGTATTCTCACCTTGCCTTCACCGAGCAATCACCATATGTAGTACTACTGCAGAAGAAATTTCATCTGCATGTGGGTAATGAGTAGTATGCTCTCCTTGTGTAGTTTCCACGAACAAACAATTACGCTCCTGCCCCGACTACCCACAAAAGGAGTGGCTGGAGGATACACTCAACTTATGAGTAACATGTTAGTACATGACAGCAAGGTAAGAGCACCACACGTATAATTAGCAAACAAACCACACAGACAGTGAGCTAGTTTGCACACTTACCTTACCATCACAGTCGAAGTTGTTGCCTGCCTCGACCTCCCACCTGCCACATCAGTCTCCCCTCTCCCGTGTCTATAAATATCTCCGTCTCTCCCAAGTTCAGCTCCAGCTGCCCTCTCCATCACTTCATCCTGCTCAGTCCTTTCGAGGTACAGTACTACATTGTGACACCAACATCTCCTCGTAAGATCTTATCTTCTCTTGCACTACTATTTAACCCAACCCCTACCGTCACAACCCATCCTTTAAGTTCCTTTTTCTAGACCTCACCATTTCAGTTTGATTTGATGGTAACTGATATCGCAGTAGCACATCCTCTACTACTCATCAGTGCCAAGAATCACCGATCATGGCACCCAAGAAGGACACCAACAAAGCTGCTGAGCCGCTCACTGAGCGGGAGAAAGCGATCATGCTCAAGGCGTGGCGGCATATGGTGGAATCGCCTAAGGTAAGTTGAACTAATTCTCTCCCGTGCACCTGCTCACCCATTTTAGCTGGATACCAATGCGCTCGCCGCGGAGCTGAACTATACAAACGTCCGCACGCTTACGAACGCTCTATCTTGTAAGGCACCATCCCACACCCTAGTATCTAACTACCATATGACCGTGATAAACATTTCAACTAATATTTCCCTTCCTCGTGGTACTTAGCCATCAAATCGAAGCTTGGGCTTGAGGGCAGCTTTGTCGCCAGCAAGAGTGGAGCCTCTTCTTCCACAGCCGCAGCCCCCGAGGCCAAGAAGCGTGACACCAAGCGAAAGGCTAGTGAGATTGACGAAGACTCTATCGAAGAGAATGGATCTGCGGCCAAGAAGCACAAGAAAGCCGCCGCCAAGTCTACTGGAAAAGGCAAGCGCGTCAGCTTTGCAGAGGAAGCCGACGAGTTTCCCGACGTCGAGGCTGAAGAGGACGACGATAACTAGATCCAAGTCTTCGATCGTCCTTTCTTCGTGTTGATCCTTGCGATGACGCGACTCAACTGAACTACCTCGGTAGTATTTCGGGCACACCATAGCACAGACGTACAGAGGCATATGAGCCAGGACACAATTTTCGGGCAGACTTGATTTCACTCCATGAGTTGACCATCCCAGATGGTCGTGTAGAATAGAGAATATACTTGCCCCATTGCCCCCACACCATTATATGATTGGCCTGACCGTGATGCGCACCAAATATTTTCTTTATCTACATCTACGGCCGCGATTTTATATTACTGTACTACTGCGAGTGACGAGAATGATGCCTAGCATGCTGCTGATCACCGTGCGACACCGTTGTCGGCGCAGTCCCTATATTATCTCGCCTACCAAGCCCTAACTAGTGATGTTTCTCGAGAATGTCCTCCTCGAGCGTAACAGACCCATTCGATAGGCAGTGAAACAAACATCCACTCTGTAGCGACAACCAGCTTCCTGGACGCTTGACTGCCTGTAAGGACAGCGCTCACAAATCGTACCATTTTGGATGTAGGCAGGAATTTCTACTTGAATCGACCTTGTACTTTATTCAATACGGCTTTCGGCTTAACATGGTAAACAGAGCGCTTAGTCCCCTCGTGCTTACAGTATTTCTTGAAGGATATTGAAATCAAAGGCCAGGAATCTAATTACGCTACAGCTTCGCAGAGGTCAGAAACCCCCCTAAGCATTGAAGTGTAACAGTTGTTTTCCAAGCACTACAAGCGCCAACGGCAGAGCGGTACCTAAGTAATGATGTCTCTTCTAACGTCCCGGTGGTATGGATCAGTACCATTAGTTATAGTTAATCTACCACTGGAATTAAGGTCCTATTAATCTTTTACAGAGGCTTCGTTGTAGGTAAGTATACGCTATGAACCTTAATGGCTGTCTGCTACGATGTCCCAACTTAACAGTGAGTTCGAACCAGCGAACGCTTTATTCAGCCATCAACTCAACAATATCACACGTTTAATCCACATCCCATACAATAAAAATTCCACATGAGCAGCGACACTTATGCTCGTATTTCCCACCTACCCGGTTCTCTGTACCGTATCGGCGCAGGCTTCTGCGGCTCGGTATGGGCCGACGCGGGAGGCGGCAGTGTAGCCATCAAACGCGAAGACGGCGGACCGGGCAGATCCCTACATAACGACTCCGAAATACACCAACGACTAATAGCAGCATACCAACGCTGTCGAGTCCCGTGCCTCTTTGCGATCCCTACCTGGCATTGCTACGTTCCCGCCGCCGACGCAACCGAGATCGTCCATCGCTTCCCCTCGGGCTACACATTCTGCAATATCCTCCTGACAGAGCGAATCCCTCCGCTACCAGCCGACGTGCGAGACCTACTCGTCGCAAGGTACTGCCCGCCAGAACTCGCACCATCCATTACGACCGATCCCAAGAATCACGACTGCCTGATCCGACCGTACCTAGGCCGTCGCCGTCGGGGCTTCAAGAACTCGACCTTCCGCACCTTCAGCCTGCGCAACTACCCGCTTCATCTAGACCAGGTCGAAGACCTGAAGCTCGATCTCCCCGAGTATGCGCGATGCATGGCGCAGGCTCTAGCATTCATGCACTGGTCGGCAGGCATCGACGCAAACGACGTCGAATTCGTACTCGCGCCGCCTCCACCGCCTCCCCGAACACCACGAAACCCATCGCTACCCGAAAACCCGCCGCCGACCATCCCCTCCCCTATCCTCGGCGATCATTGCCTGTGGATCCTCGATTTCGACTGCTGTAGACCGATGGCGATGGACGACGCGGGCTTGAAGCAAGCCGCGCGGGCGTTCTGGAGGAACGATCCCTTCTATCCGCGTCCACCGGGAAAAGATAGTGAGCAGCGAGACGTCGAGTTGTGGGCGCATTTCAAGCGCGCTTTCCTCGATGCGAGCGCTAAGATCATCGGGGCGGACGATAAGGACCGGCGGCATCTTCCCCGGTCACTGCTTGAGCTGATTGAGGCGATACCCTTGTGAGATGGTCCGAAAAGAGGCCTCGAGGGGCTGTGCTGGGCTGCGGGTTTGGAGGGGTCTTGAGGAGAATGAGACGACAGATGTTGGAAAGGGGGTATGGCGCTTCGTACTACTAGTATGATGATAGTCTTAGTACCGTCCTGTCTCTGGCCATCTGGGTGCAGCTGGGAGCTCAGGAGATAAGGATGGCCTGAATAAGGCGACTCCGGGTCGGGGCGGGAAGAGGAGCAGCATACCGCGTACCTGCCGACGACCCCTTTTCTTGATTTCCGTATCCCATACAGCCAAAGCACCGAAGCAAAAGCGAAACAGTTACACTTGAGGATTAATGGCGGTCGGGACGGCGAAATGGTCGGAACAGTACGGTCGCACTGCCCAGATAAGTTAGAAGAACCGGTTCGAGTACGACGTTCGGCGAGACACGACGAGACACAGGGAATGGTCGCTCCTTGCGCCTCGATTCGTGCGTGGCGATACGAGCCACCGCCGCTGCCGTTGACCGGTACTACACGTACTTCCGAACAGAGCTATAATTGTGCCGTGGGGAACAGACAACGTGTGATCGCTTGGGTTGTGTCTTTCGAGTCATGGGCTGTACAGTCTTAGATCAAAACTTCATGGGGCACCGACTGCTGTTCTGCGAATCTGTATCAACACAACCTAGAATAGAGCAAGATAAAATCAATCAATCGATCAATCAAGCCGCAGTAAATAGTCGTGAAGACAATCAAGATTATGCGACAGGCATACCGTAACCCTCGTAAAAGTAGAACGTAGCCGAGTCATGCAACTTGGGTCTATGTCGAGTTATTATACATACCATGCCATACCATAGCACATCGTACGTTGTCACCAGTAGCAAGTGCATGGTACAGCAAGACTTGATTATGCAGTTCATAATTCATTCATAGTATCCTTTTCATTACCCTAACAATACACTCCCGAACCCGCGGGCGCTAAACGTGACTTCGACCCCCTGATTCTTTAGCATTCGACTGGGTATAATCATAAGCCCGCTCCGGCACCTTGCGCTCGGCCGCGATCTCCTCGGCGCTGGCAGGCACGCGGTCCTCGGCGGCAGGGTAGTCGGCGCTCGCCTTGCCCCGCGTGCCCTTCTCGACGCCCTCGGGCAGGTCGGCGCCCTTCAGGCGCACCACGTCGACGCCTTGGCTGCCTCCGTGCGCGACCCAGCCCGTGCCCTCCTCTCTCTTCCTGTGGCGGCCGTGGGCCTTGTTGATCTCGCGGCTTGTTTGTCCCTGCAGCGGCTTGCCCATGCCGGTGTAGAGGTCTTTCGAGGTCGCGCCCCCGAGCGTGTCTTCTGCGCTGGGGGGGTTGCCGTAGGCTTGTGCCGGGAACTCGCCTTCTGGGTTGGGCTGGTATGTGTGTTCGCGGGGCGCCGTTCCCGGCGGGTATGTCTTTGCGTGGAACTCTGGGACGCGGTCGTTGCCGACTAGCACGCCGGGCTTGTGGCCGCCTTTCTCCATGGGTTCAGAGGGCGGTACGCGGGGGTGGAACGCGCCCTGGACGGAATCGGGGTTTCGGCTGGCACACATGATGTATGGGTGTGTGATGACTTTTGTCGGTTTGGTGTAATAGGTGATATTCAGGGTTATATGTGTTGATAAGGGTGTTTCTTGTTGAGAGTCACTGGTGTGTAGATGTAGTAGTTGTGAGATGTATGATGAGTATCCGACGTCGAGTGGGAGTCCAACGTTTATATGCTACAGAGTCATTGTAGTGCCCCCCATCGACGTAAGTCGTAGGGGTCTGTTATGCAGCTATGATGTCAATAGCTCGCCATCTCGTCGCTTGGCTTTACTAGGTCTACTAAGGCACAGAGCAGTAACTGGACAGATCTACTACAGCTTGACATCATTCAGCATATCAAATAATGGAGCGACTGGTAGACGGATGGAATTGATGGGCCAGAAAGGGAAGGGAACAGGGTCCAAAAGGTAACCTCATGTGGGCCGAGGGTAATGCTACTGAGCCTTATCTCATATATGCAGAATGGAGGCTTAATATTCGCAACGGGTTTCTAGAAAGGACTGGAGCTTTTCTTCCGGGCTCTGCACGGCTTCACTCACTAGATAGAGCTAGATAAACTGTTATGTTGGGTAATTAGCTAACCTCTCACGGATTTAAATTCTCAGATTCGCAATCAAGTTAGGCTTAGAGAACGCGAAGCAGGAGTTGGCTCGATTGGGATATTGATGTGCTGTGTTCTGATGTTTGCTGGAGGCTCAAGTAAAAGTTCAAAAGTTGATGATATCATGATCGTCATATCATATGTGGCTGAAGCGTACCCCGAGGCAGCCTTGCAATGAGGCTGATTTGTGGGACTGATCAAGCAACTGTGGCTGCACAAGCAAGGTGCCTCAGAAAAATAGTTCGCACATACCCAGGTACTCATTGGCATGTGGAAGGATGAATAATGAGCAGAAAGATGCTGCATCTACTAACAATATAGTGCTTGGACTCGAGCTATTTGCTATAGAGAACTGAAGATGAAGCGAATAGAAAAGTATTGAGACAAAGCCTCGCTATCGAAGAGGTTAATATGTGCTTCTACCCGTTGGCGATACCGTAGTGGTATTCGATTGCATGCCTTAGCATACGTAGTACCAGACTACTTACTTACATGAAGCTCTACAATAGGCAGATATTCACCAAAGCACAAGTTAGTTAATGGGTTGCGGGTTTGGTCGCAGGCCAGGTATGCTATTTTTGTCCAATGCCGGCTGGCAATTGTAAGTTGGCTAAAGGAAGAGTTAAAACTTGGGTAGGTTCTCGAAAAACACCCATATCATCGATAAAGGGGAACAGAGAAATACGATACCGCTATTAATGTTCCTCCATGATTGTTGGTTTGCATGTGACCAACGTCCCAGCCTAGCAGTCCGGCTTAATAAGGGTGGTAGGAAAACTGCACGATCAAAACAACGGGCTGGACTCCTTCTCGCTGGCTATCGTCCAACATACTGAATAATCAGTTTAGACGAATGGCGAAAGATTGAAGCCTAGTCGTATTGAGTGGGAAAGCGTGGGTTAATAGCTCGTGTGCGCACTTATACAGAGAGGATATAAATAGCGAAGGCCGTGATCCCGGGCCGAATAAGATGGGGTCTTGATTTAGTAGGCACAAATAGGGTGTCTAGAGGCAGATTGACGGTCTTATGCTCTACTCGGCGGTAGATGTTCGTAATCAATTGCCCGTACACACTACTGTAGTAGATAGTGGTAACGTTGTATGCTTACGCAGTATCGTTCAATCTGGCCGAATGCAGGCATCAAGGGGAAGCCACATCGCGAGACATTCGACGATGCTGACTTTCGCTTTTTACCGACCTAGGTAGTTGCTCGTTGGGGGATCAGAAGTGCTGTGGGCATTTTCCAATGTTATTGTAGGAGAGTCGAGGTACTGTAGCGTACCTTCTGCTGATTTTGCCCACACTTGGGAGATGCTTTTAGTTGGAGAGGGGTGATCGTCACAAATCGATACCTTAAAGTTACAATAGCGACGGCCCTTGTCATACCGTCATTTTTGTTGCCCTGCGGACAGGGGCATGCCAGTTTAGCCCTCCCCAGCCCGAATCTGCCAAGCCCCTTTAGAGGCGCCAAGGGGGCTTGATTCGGTACTTACTCTAAGCACCAGCTTCAACGTATAAGTATGTAGCAGTATACCTCTAATAGTCCCCAGGTAGAGATTCGCTTTCAGCTTCAGCACCAGCTCGCAGTCGATGCTTCAGCCAGGAGAGATATTGGTGACTCACTGTACGTTATTAAGTCTTGTTAGGCATGATGGTGAACTAGCGTCGTTGGGACCAAAAACTGTTGGTTTTCTGAATACGGGAAAATGCCCTCCGCCCATGCAAACTTTCTGCACTGCAACTGCCAACTTCCTCGTTAGCTTTTTCTTTCACCTGTTCCTACCTGCTTAGTAGGACTCGAACCCGTCAGAGAGAAGAGAGCTCTACCCATTTTAGGCCAAGAGACGGTGTAAGATCGGACTAACCGTATTAGCCAGGTGCCTTGTCTGTCTCAGCTGGATGCCACTACTACACTGGGTACGCTACGCTCCTGCTCGTATCAAAAAACGACGGTCAAGCTAAGCCTAGATATGCCCACCTTTCTACTGCAGTATGTTTCAATGTTGACTGGTGTCGGGCTGCATCTCTTCCACCTGCCATTTACACCGCACTGCAATTGAGTATACTGTAGGTACAGCCTCAACGACGATACCTATTCTCTGCATTACCTATACTTTAAAGTTCATTTTACGAGACGCATACCGGTACCTTCACTGAAACCCCCGCAGCCAGCTTTGTGACACGACTGGCTCCCTTGCACTACAGTACTGACGACTCCAACAGATAGATATTCATTGTTATTCTCGCTCACTTAGCATACGTTATACGTGGATGTTTTTGGCTGTTGGCTCGCCGAGTCGGGTGTGTGTTCGCGAACCCGACGACGCTCGCTGACGCCTCTCATCTGCAAGTTTATCTACCGGCTCTCTGGGACCGGCATTACACCACCTACCTACGCCAGACTATATAGTCCCGCTCCGTCCTTGCTACCTGCAGCGGCGTCCGTACAGTACGGACTCGTCCAACGCGAGATAGCGAGGCGATTGGGCCTGTGCACCTTGTCGAGGGCTGCCCGCTATCGAGCGCCTCTCGTATTAATTGTCGCCCCGGACGAAATAGCCTATCAGCCCAGCGCGCCGGAACTGCCTGCGCACTCCTCCACTCCCTCACAAACAAACCAGCTGACTGCCAAGTTGATTGGCATTGCGTCTTTGTTGCCGTCTCATTGACCCACTACACCCGCCCGTCCGGCTACGTGCCTGTGCTCATATCAGTATCTAAAGGCGCCCTTGTTGAGACATAGCCACCATGGGTCCTCGTTACTCCTTTGATTCTGACGGTGGTGAAGGCGCTCCTCTAGACTCTTCATCCTATGCCCTCCGAGACACGGCTTCTTCACCGCAGCGTCATTCAATCCCAGCTCGTCTCTTATACGACCTCGACGCATCCCGACCACAGTACGAAGACGACTCGGCGCCTTATAGAGACCAGCCTTCAAGTCCTCCACGACCACCAGTACACTCGGCGCACCCCGGCGACCACCCCGACTCCGTGTTTGCTCGGATGCGCCAGAATAGAACACAAAGAGGCAGCACGCAAGGGATCGCCGCTTCTTCAGCCGCACAGCCTATACCGCCGCCTCATCGCGACCCTGTAGAGCGCACCTGGGGGCACGAATCGCAGCCAAACAGCATCACTCCCGGCGCCGACAATTTCAGCGAGGCTGCTGCTGGCGGCATTCCTGGACTCGCCATGAGCGTTGCGGAGCGGCATGCCCGAGAAAGCGGTCTTGAGGCCATGAGAGTTACGCAGCAATACCAACAACAACAACAACAACAACAACAACAACAACAACAACAACAACAACAACAACAACAGCAGCAGCAGCAGCAGCAGCAACAGCAGCAACAACAACAACCACCTCCATATCCCCAAGTTTACCAGCGCGCACAACCTCAGGATACTCCTTACGGGGAACCCCAACCCTATGCGCACGAACAAGCCTACCAGGGCCCGGGTGGCCATGGCTCAGCGTCGAATCTGGCCCTGCCCGTCGCCGCTTCTACTCCTACGCGCAGCTTAAATAGCTTCCACAGCGATCCCTTTCGAGATCCACAACTGGCCTACGGTCAACGTATGGATCCAAGAATAGGTCATTTCAATCCTAACGACATTGACGATGACGGTGATGATGGCCTCGAGTATCGACGCTCCGCTAGAAACAGCATGCTAAGCCTCGGTAACTCGAGTGGTCGAGGTGCAAATGGTGCCTCTGCTCCTGCCGCCGGAGCCGCTGCCGGTGCGACAACGGGTGGTGTTCTCGGCAGTCTAATAGGAAGGAATCGGAATAGTGCGATTAACTATGATCCAGTGCAGAATCCAGCTGCTAATTCCCAAAGCGGAGGTATCGGGGAATATGACCTTGGTGCTAGGGCGGAGAAATCTGAATGGATGGCTAAACAAAGCAGAACCAGAAGGAAGTGGAAGTGGATAATCGCGATTGTCATTCTGCTGGTTATAGCCGGTGCTGTCGTTGGCGGTGTGCTGGGATCAATGTATGCGAACAAGAACTCCAAGAACGGCTCATCCTCATACGGACAATCCGCCGACGATGATTCTGCAAAGAACGGAGATCTCAGCCTCGACTCTGACGAGATTCAAGCTTTACTGAACAACCCCAATCTTCACAAGGTGTTTCCTGGAGTGGACTATACACCTATAAACGTCCAATACCCCGACTGCCTAAAGAATCCACCATCCCAGAACAACGTGACCCGCGATGTGGCCATCCTCTCACAGCTGACAAACACCATTCGGTTGTACGGGACCGACTGCAACCAAACTGAGATGACTATCCACGCCATAAACCAGTTAAAGATGGAAGACGACATAAAGATATGGCTTGGCGTATGGCAAGACGATAATAACGTGACCAACACCCGCCAGCTTGATCGCATGTGGTCGATCCTAGACCAGTACGGAGACAAACCGTTCAAGGGATTGATTATTGGCAATGAAATTCTATTCCGCCAGCAAATGACGGCTCAACAGTTAGGGGATCTATTAGACAATGTGCGCTCGAATTTGACTAAGCACAACTGGGACCTTCCCGTGGCTACCAGCGATTTAGGAGATAACTGGGATGCAAGTTTAGCGGAGGTCAGCGACTATATCATGGCCAACGTACATCCATTCTTTGCTGGTCAAGACTCTAAAGTAGCGGCATCATGGACTTGGTCATTTTGGGAAAATAAGGCCGGTTCCTTTTTCAAATCCGACCTAGAGAAGAACGTCATCTCAGAAATCGGATGGCCAACTAAGGGCGGCACTGACTGTGGTGGCGCAGATACATGCACAGACGGCGCTGTGGCTGGAATTGATGAGCTCAACACGCTACTTTCTACGTGGGTTTGCCAGGCTCTGAACAACGGCACGAACTATTTCTGGTTCGAGATGTTCGATGAGCCCTGGAAGATCAGCTTTGATACACCAGGAAAAGAGTGGGAAGATCAATGGGGCATTCTAGACGTCAATCGAAAGTTGAAGGACGGCGTCAAGATCCCCGACTGCGATGGCAAGACGGTCTAACTTGATCGGGCCGACAATTATGTGAGGCGACATTGTTGGCCTCTCTCGACTATGAAGAAAATCACTGTATAGCATAATGCGTCTGGTGGCCTTTAGACTTAACGGCATATCTGTCCCCAAGGATTTTGGCTTGGGGAACCGGCGTTGGCATTTATTGGTTTTGTCTTCATGAACTTTATCCTGGTGGGAAGGCACGGTGTATATACACGCATTGAACGCAAGGGAGATCTGATACTATTAGTCTCGTGGAATGACTGGCGAGGGGAACATCTCAGAGTTCCTCAAACTGGCACCTAGTCATAACGGCAACGGGATCTGATTGGTTTTTTGAGGGTACTTTTGACACATATAATGAAGTGTGCCTAGAAGGCGAGGATTACACTAAGACATTTGGCGGAGCTCAACGCTGAGCTGGTTACTTTGCTGGCCGGTGGCCATCCATGATTGAAGATTACAATGCTCGACATACGAACGGCCTAGGCCTGGGCCTGGCGTTATGTATTACAAACGGATTTAATATTCCTACATAGCATATTTTATGATTTTGATGCTCAGTACCTTCAATCTTTCGCGAATCATGCTCCCCAGAAGCAGTGATCAGAATAGTAACACCTACGTCATCAATAATGAAGCGAGTGGCCCCTTTGTCTAACTCCTCCCACTGACAAAGCCAGTCGCGGGAACTATCAAAGCAACATATTCTTTTGAACGAGAAACAATGCCCTCTGCAAACAAGCGAAAGCGGAAAGACGGGATACGCTTAATGGATCTACGAAAAGAGATCATTCACGCCTTTCAACTCTACGTTTCAACTCACTTTTTTGTGTGCAGTACAAATCGCTGGATAATCTGCGTAATTCATCAACCTTCTACCGTGCAGGTTCTTCTCTACAGCTAAGGTAAGCAGGGCAAAACTTTGTGTACGTGTGCTTCGCAGGACTGAGAACAAGGTTCGTCTAATCAGGAAGTATTTGAATGCTGGCATACTCACTTGCTCGGATTTATAAAATCGCCCTGGCCCTTTTCCTTGTTTTATGTTTCAGCTGGCTTTTTTATCGACCTTGTTTCTTTATTTGTGTTGACTTTGCCCTTCGGAAATCCAGTCACTTCGATTGATCTATTCCCAAGACTCAGGAAGTCGTAAGCCTATTTCAGAAATCTGGAGAATCTCGCCTCGTCTGCTCAACTCTGATCATCTTGGCACAGGTTCATCCCATCACATTCTCACATACCTATTTAACAGTCATGTCACGAATCGAATCATACCGCGAAGCCATGACGCCAGACTTGAGCCTACAGACCGCACCCCTCGATTCCCAGGGCGGAAATTCAACTTTATGGAAATCTCACACCCCTCACTCTTTCGCCGTCACTCTAATACCCAACCGACGCGGGGATGACGCAAGCGAGCTCCAGCGGAAGCTAAACATCGTCATAAGACGCGTGACGGGCATATTTCCTCGATCCACCATATCCTCATACTCCTCTTCATCCTCAAATTCATCCAGGAATCTCCCAACCAGCGACGACGCCGACGACGACGATACCTCAGATTACGGTGAAGATGAAGAGGATGAAAATGAAGAATATCAGATCTCGCACCCTGGCAGACCCATGACATCACCCTCGTCATCAACATCGACGCAAGATTCGTACACCTCGCTAGCTTCTCTGAACCCTTACTCGATTAACACTGAGGACTTACCGCTCCTCTCACCTGGCAAAGGGGCGGAAGGGGAAGCAGAAGCCGGAGCGGAGGCAGAAGTAGGAGAAAGAGCAGAGGAGGAGATAGAGGTAGAAGGAGGCGGAGAAGTGGAAGCAGAGATGAGGGAAGATAGACACAAGCGGGACTCTGCGCTTTTAGCCCAGCAGCTCGACAGCGCGCACGCGGCCGTCGTGGAAGAGGAGGACGCTGCGCTTCGGGCTTTGAGGCGACAGACTCGGCTCTACTAAGTAGCCGACTGCTAGTGGAATGGAAGAAAGCGAGGTGAGTGGTGGGTGTTGAATGTGGGCTTATAGAAAGCGTGATAGATTGGGTTTACACACGTTTTGATAGAAGTGAATGAAATGGAATATGAAGCTGCGTGTTGATGATAATCGTGCACATAGGCGAGTAAGTTAATGCGTGAATGAGTGAGTGAGTGAGTGAGGTTGTAAATCAGGTAGAAAGTTGGGTAAGTAGGGAAGGGAGGAAGTGGCGATTTGATAGAGGACGTTGTGTTGGTAGGTACGAAGGATAGTGTATATAGGCTACCCCTTAGTGACTGCTGGTCACTAGTCTCCATCACGTTTACAATATCAATACCAACAACGAGCCTAACAGTTGATGAGATAAATCTGCTGAAAATTGAGCTTGGTTGTTATGATAGACTGGAGAGGCGGGGGAGCTCACCCGGTTTCCAAGTACTGATTAAAACAGTAAAGGTTTGGATAAGTCGATGTGACTACTACTCTGATGATACATTTCAGTCTCACTAGACTAATGGGTCCCTGGAGTGGGAAGGTGGTAAATGGTTTTGAGTGATATGATGCTCTCAAGTAAATGAATTGACGCTGTTAGCGAGTTTCTGAATGCTCTCCTCTTGCGATTCGTTTACTCCATCGTGAGGTGTGATAAATCCAAAAGGCGAGGACTGTATTCTTTACATGCTTAGAAGTCGATCTCGACTGTAGCGAGTCGTTCGCGGCGACGTTGCGTCCGACGGACTGAGCACATAAATGAGATTGCGCGAAGTGATGCTCATTCCGTGATGACAGTATCGAGTGATGCATCATGAATAAGCAACATAGAGCTGGTTAGACGCAGCCTATGTAAGTAAACATACAGAGTCCTCCAGTACGATCCTTCCTCTCACTCAAAATTGGGTTTCAATCGGCCATGCCGAAGACTGTTTGGAAGACCATCTGTCGTATTAATCGGTAGGTTGGTGCAGCGAGCGAGAAATTCAGGCGAAGCGGTCACTTAGCTTGGCCGCAGCTGTTCATCAGACCACAGTGATATTCTTCCCCTCCTCGCCATAATACTTGAATGACCTCCATAGATTGAGAGGACGCCGTCACTGGATTGGAAGTAATCGAACAGTCTCGTAACATACTCGTCAATTGCAGTACTACCTAGGGCACCCCGTTTCGATAATTGTGGTCGGAAGCATGGCCGAACGCTTCTTCTGCTGAGTGAATAAGATGAGACGAGATACTGTTGCAGTGTCAGAGTCGAAGTCTTGGCGAGAGCTTTTGGCCGTTTCACAGCCACCCATGATCCTAAACTGTTAAAAGTTTACGAGCTGCACAAAACATATAATCAATAAACCTTTATGTCGGCTCCAATGGTAATCGATCATTGAGTTGCAAGACCGCTACTTCGACCCCTGGCCCTAGATATCGCCGCTTGTTCGATACCGGGGCAGAATTCAGGAACGGGGAGGAAACGGGAAGGGAAAGGTTAGCAGTTCGCTGGGATTTGTCGGCAAGACCCGAACCGACCTGCCAAGCCTGCAAGCTATTGTGTCATGGCTGGCCGTGCTCCGGGGTCAAAGCCACGGCGTCAGTGGGACAGGGGCCCAGCGTCGCATCTCGTTGGTTCGTCCCCTGCATGGTCCTTGTCTGTAGTATGTGGTATATATGCTTGTGACATGCCCCCTCGTGAAACCTGAGGCAATGGTGAGCATGGGTGCGCTCCTCTAGTCTAGATGCGGGCGGAAAGCGGGGGTGAAGCTGTTTTCATTATACTCATCCTTATCCGGAATTGAGATTCATCATCAAAGTGAACTGGGTGTTGTGTGTACTCATAACTCATGGCTTCAAAGATGAGGATGGCGAACAACACCCGGATTTCCTCAGAGGCCAATTAATTTTAACGCTACGGTCGATTCAACGGCAATTAGCTTCAAATCGTCAAGATGCAAGGATGGCCACGAGGGTCAAATGAGCTAGGTCAGCCAGCTGCCAGGGGCCAAAAGTGACGTTTGGGCCATGTTTTGGGGGACGAGGAGGGTTTCCCGTTGGGAATTGTGAGACGGGCCTGGTACCATGCCAACCCGACCTTGGCCGAGCCAGCAGATTCGTCGAATCGGACAGAGACCATGTATGATCTCCCTCATGGTCCATGTCATGGCAAAACCAACAGACCGACAAGACCCGGAGGTTGGGCGTCCGGGTCGAATCCACCAGGTTAATCTTCTTTGCAGGCAGATAGATAGCTGTCTATCTTATTCAAACGGACCAGCAGCCCGATCAAGCTGTGTTCCCGGGACGAATCCGCCTTAGAGAGCTATACTATCTCGAATTTATGCCCCTCTCAGCTCGTGATGCGATCGATCTCCCGTAGCTGATAGATGATCTGGACATCATATAGAGACATCTTAAACTAAGAGGGGAGAAGAGAGAAACGGTTGCGCGGTGATCCAGCACCCAAGGTTCTTGACGAACTGAACGTCTATGTTGTGTTCAGCGCGCTGGATGCCAGGACTTACTGAACCGTCGGCATTATAATGGCGACGTTGACGCCGCCGCTGGCTGCCCTCACCACCGTATTCACACCGCCGTGTCCGATAACATGGCTCTTGACGACGACGAAAGTGCCCTCTCAATTCCCCCCATTCCCCACGACGGCGCCCGCATCGTGCGATCCGCCGTCTTGGGACCAATATATCCCCGAGCGTGGCTTCGAATATTACTCGCCCGCCATCTGTCCCAGCGGATTCTACGTAGGGCCGTCGTGCATTATAACGAATCCAAGGACAGGTCAAGGGTTTCCCGCCATCCAAGACGGCGAGACGGCGGCGTATTGTATACCAAAGTAAGCACCACACCATCTACACCCACACACCCACACGCATCTGTGGCAGAATTGGTTGCAAGTTCACGGTTTAACTAACTGCTTTTCCTCAGTGGCCACACATGTACATCCGATACGTCTGACTTCCGCGGCGGCGTATGGGGCGTCTCACGCACAGCTTCTGTGAACGGTGCCCAGGTAACAGTCGGGCCGGCAATTCAGATTCGGTGGCGCGAGGAGGATCTCGGCAACCTCGAGACGGATCCTCTCACGCCTGGACCGAGAGTTACACAGGCTAGCTCGACTCAACAACTGCTGCCTCTGCCTCTGCCTCTGCCTGAGACATCCACTACAGAGACCGAGGCATCTTCCACAGCGGATCCAACGACTACATCGACGCAGGACGGCATCTCGACGTCGTTTTCGACACAGTCCAGAACGGTGACGACAATACGCAAGATAACAACAACAATAGGCGGTCCAATCCAAGAAAGTGCCGCGCCATCGCCATCTTCGGCCTCGTCGTCATCATCATCATCGCCATCTTCCGCCGCTCCACCTGCCTCAACATCATCTTCACAAGAACCCCAACCAAACCCGACTCCAACAACAACAAGCGGGCAACAAAGCCCCGACATAGACGACTCTGCTCAATCCAAAGGACGCGGGGGCAGTAGCAGCGGGACCTTCTCGTCGAACTTCACGGTAGCAGCAATCGTGCTAACGGGGATCCTGATCGCCATCATCGCGGGGTACGGTGCGTACTCAACACTGCATCGGTACAGGCGTTACCGGGCGGGCGAGACGGACGAGTTCTTCGTGTTCACGATCGAAGCGTGGGTGCGGCATCAACTACACAAATTCCAAGCTCTACCCCTAATAAGAACGATATTCCGAAGGGGCAAATCGGGGACAGATAATGATGACAGCGCAGAAAAGGGGGCTGATGACAGGAGGAGGTGGAGGCGGATGCCGCCGGATGCGGAGCTGGGCACCGAGGGCCCCTTGCCGGAACTCGACGACTCGAAGCCCTTCGGCACCGTCGAGAACCCGGCCGAGCTGCCGAGCGTTGATCGCTTGAGCTGGAGGTCGCGGGTTTCGAGGATTCTTACGGCGAGGGCGTCGAGGCCTGCTGTTCCGGAGAAATAAAATGAAATGAAATTAAGAGATTGATTGATGGGATCTTGATGAGAAGGGCTTGGTGATATTGTATGTACCCGGGTAGGTATGTTTGGGTTAGTCAATGGATGGATGGGTGTATGGGGTTCAACTTGCTGATGCTGGTTGGTAGATTAAACCCATGTCTGAGGATAGAGAGGGCTAGGTAGGATAAGGGCATTCACAAAGCTTTATTCATTCATACCAGAATCTTAGATAAACAGTTAGATAAATTTATACCCTCTCAATTAGAACTCACGAATGTCAATCTAAAGAAAGTTTAATGCATGTCATATCATGGTTAATGAGAAGGCGTGAGCACACCGGCCGATTAGCTAGGTATTTCACTGTGATGCACATTCACAGAGCCGGAATTTCAGCAAGATCAGCCAATCCATTATTGTCAGTCTGGCTACAGATCTATATATCAGAATCCAGCCGCAGAAATCCTTCGCATTCAAGGTCGGTGTTCAACGCAAACGCAAATGCAACAAGCAAGGTCCCTTCAGCCTGTACGGTCAAAGCATTCAAACCGCAATACACAAGAGACCAAGGGCACCTCAACGCACTAATCCCACCAACGTGTCTGACCATCTACGTCGTAGTCATCGCCAAGTACGTCACGCTCAAAGACATAATCGTAATACTGATGAGGAGCAGGATGATGATGAACGGGACGCTGGGCGTGATGGGCAACAGGTGGCTCGGGATAATGAGATGCATAAACATGACTGGCCGCGACAGCGGGATGGGCCGGCGCATATGGATGCGCGTGCATCTGCGTATTCTGGAGAGCAGCGACTTGTTGTACGATGTTCTCCACGTAACCCTGCAGTTCCCGGATCTGAGTCTTAAGTCTCTTAATCTCTTGTTTATTCCGGTCCTGCTCTTCTTTATTCTGGTCGTGCTCGGCTTCGTATCGTGCCTTGAGATCTTCAATTCTGGCCTCAAGCTGCTTATTCTGGTTCTCGACGGCAGGAACTGTCTGGGTAGATGCAGATGCGGAGGCTCCAGCCGCGGAAGATCGTGTAACCTGCGGCTGAGCTTTCTTTCGAGGCTGGGCCATGAGAGCCGGGATAGGCTGGGTAGCAGCAGCCGTATAACCAGGCCTTGCCGTCGCGGGCACAGCCGCATCTCCTCCACTTTCACCCCCATTCACACCATCAGGGGGCGGCTGTGCACCCTCTGCGAATCCATACTGCTTATTCAGCTCAGCAATCTTACTACTCGCATCAATCCCCTTGCGGCGGCGCCGCTCCATGACTTTCATCTCAATCTCATCGAGGATCTTCTTCCGCTCGGCCTCGGGAGCCTCCCGGAAGCTCTCGTTATCGGTGCGGTAGTTCCACGCCGAAACCACTGCCTTCTGGTCGTTCGCTCTGGCGCGCTCTACCTCGAGTTGGTACGGTGATAGCTTTGCATTGCGGGCGCGCACGCGCATCGTGTTGGGGTTCGTCGAGTACTCCTCGGGTGCCTTGCGCTTTCTTGCAGAGGAGCCGGGCTTGTTGCCTTCACTGGACGAAGCGGCAGGGCCCTCACTCGCGGGTGAGTCTGCCGGGGGCTGTTCCATGTTGCCGGTTCACAGTTTTGAGAAACTAGGATCCTTCTGGCGTTGTCATTGGTAAGTCAGTGCATAAACAGACCTGTGAGTACAGGTGAGGTGATGATGAAGTGTTCATTGATATGGGATCAGACGGCAGAGATACTGGGGAAGCTGCTAGCATAGCCGCTGCTTCTGTTTATCCAGCGTTTACTTACTTCTTATGCACTCGTTTAGGCTCACGATAGCAGGAAAATGTTTATGCTGTTGTGGGTAATAATGGAAGTAGTGATAGGGACGTGCTGGTGTTGAGAGGTTGAGTGAAAGTTTTGTGACTGCAGTGACAGGAGATCGAGCAGGAGAGCCGATACTTACCAGACTGAGACCGAGGACGAGTGCAGAATGCACAAGTTGAAACAGTAGACGGGAGAGGGTTGTGATATGGACTACCAAGATGGTGTTTTGCCAATATCAAATGTGTGCAGGCGAGAGAGAGAGAGGGTGGTAAAGCCAAAGGAGACAGGGAAGAAGAAAAAGAGGGTAGACGGGACAGTACCTTCTCAATGGGTACGTACCGGCTATTCAATGGCAACTGTTAAAAGCACGAGCCATTCAACAGCTACCCAAGTATGTGGGCAGGTAGCTCAGTTTGTCACGTTAAAGATAGGTAAGCTGTTCGATACAGAGACAGGGCTCTAGCCTCTCGCTCTAGACGCGTTTCTGGGCATTGTTGTGTGTAAGCAGGGTACATAGCTACCTAGGTGGGCGTTAGATCGGCTGGTACGGGACATATTAATGCAAACCAGGTCAGATAGACGATGGAGCTTCTTATCGACTAGTGAATCGCAAACAATCCTGCCATGTGCACCACAGCCAGAGCAGGAGGTGGAATCCAGTATTATATAAAATATTGGGCGGTGTCTACATACAGGGTGGAAGGGTAAGCCAGTCTGCAACCGAAAATACGAAATAGATATAGATAGACCTACGATTGGTTGTGGCCTTCCAAGGTATATTAGTTATAACACAACATCTCTCACGCAGCTTGCGAGAAAATCCATCTAAGGCTAGAATAGGTAGCTCGTAAATCAGTCTATGCGGGAGGTAGGGACTTTGGTACTAAGTAGATTGACGAAATGGATACCTATGTAGCTATCTGATTCGTCTGTCCATGCTACTGCAATGAGCTCTACATACGTTTGGTGCCATGTCTTTGGAACCTCTATGCGCTAGAGAAGTGCACATGATGGTTTCGACGTCTTTAGAGCATGATCAGCATATTGACTTTCTATCGCCATCTGAGCGTGATGAGCTAAGGGCTTGGCTGAATATGATGCATTGTAGACTCACTGCCTGGTGTAGTCTTGCCGCAAGCTTACCCAATTCAGGACTGGGCTGTATCGTGCAATGCATATTAGTTCTTCGCCGCTTTCGGGAATATAGGGACGATATCCCATGGCGAGCCGCTGGATGATGAGTTGTCCAGGATTCCGCAGCTCGAAGGATGGGTGGCAGACATGGGATCATGATACGATGCGCCATCCTATTCCGCAAATCGTTCAGCTCCATTTCCATTCCCATTCCCATTCCCATTCCCAGCGGCTCCACCGCGCCAGAGCCCATAATCACCCTCGCAGTTTTTCCACATTTTGATAGTTCCGTCTTCTGAGCCAGTGGCGTACAGCTTACCGTCTGGAGAGAATGCAACCGACCAGACAGGGCCGTGATGGCCTTTGTGAATGTCTGTTAATTGTTAGCGAGTGGGCCAAGGAGGTAAGCGCTTATGGACTCACCGATTTCAGCACCATCGTCCCATCGGTAGACTCTGGCCCACGTTGCCGGCTTGTCTTCTCCGACAACAATCTTTCTGCCCTTGGGGTCTACAGCCACGCTGGCGACGTGGTAGTCCATTTGGAGACGTTTGAGTTCGGTAGTGGCATTCATACCGCCCCAAAAGTAGACATACTTTCCAGCAGCAACAGCCAACACAGGCAAACCTTCACCAATGTCCGTTCTAGACATTAGCTCAGGAGCCAGACCACAAAGTTCGCAGGAGCCAATCTCTCCATCTAAAACTTCCTGCTTGACAACATTGCGCGTACGGAGGTCAAACCATCGCAGAACGTTGTCAGATGCCGTAATCAAGATGTTTGGATCCCTAGTCCAGACAATGAATTTGATGGAAGCAGTATGAACATTTGGGCCAATCTCGAAACCCGACGAGGCTGGAATCGTCTGGGCTACCGCTTCACCCGTCTCCCTCGGCTTCACGTTGCTCAAGTCAAAGATGCGGAGCTTCTTTTCCATTCCACCAGTTGCAAGAAGGTCAGAGCTGTCCGGGGGATAAGAGACGGCGCGGACAATGTGATCATGCTGAAGGGTGCAAAGGGCTTCACCTGTGTGGGTGTCCCAAATTTTCCTACAGATAACGGTGAGTGATGTAGTATTTGACTCAATGACAAATAATGCTTACGCAGTGAAATCAGCAGAAGCGGTAGCAGCAGTGCTTGCATCAGGGCTGAGTCTGGCCTGCCACACAGCACCCTTATGGCCTATAAAAGTTCCAATCCAGTCGCCAGTCTGGCCATCACGAAGCATGGGATTACCATCTGGAAGCCGTGTTAATCAGTGCCCATTCTATATCCACGCGTTTAGGATATAGAAGTAGTATACATACCCTTGCAGGCCGAGATTAGGTAGTAGGACTCTTCTTTCTCCAGCGGCGAGAAGCTAATATGCGGGACAGGGCGTGAGTGACCATGACAGGTTAAAGGCACGTATTGCCTGGGAGGATCGGCCGAAGTGCTCGCCATGTTAAGGGCAAAACGACGGCTGCTTATAGTCTGATAAGAAGATGTAGGGGTAGGACACAAGTCAAGCGGAAGCTGGTAACAAGAGCCAGCGAAATTCGAGATCGTCGATCACAACGGCGGTCAGACGATGATGGCCACAGTCCCTGAGAGGACTGTGAAAAGAGAAAGACTTATCCGCCGCTGTGAAGAAAGACAAGTTTGACGAGCCTTAAGGGTGAAAGGAGAGGTACAGAGAGAGGGGGGGTAAGAGAGAATATGAGGACTGTTGCCAGTATGTAGTTCTAGTCTATTCGACCTGGTTTGCTTGTTCTGTCTTTGAGATAGGTATCATTCGCATCAAGTAATATCGTTTTGTCTCGTTATGTCGTGCAAGTCGTTAGAAAGAAAAAAAGACAGGCCTTGTAAGTGCTAATCACTGCCAATTGAGGCCAAGAGGGGAGAAGAACGGTCGATTCTAACTCTGGCGCAACCAGCTATGCGATCCCGAGTCAGAGAGGGTAAGGCGGATGGAGCGTAGGGCGCCGGGACCAGATTAGAGATAGGAATAGGAAAAGAGAGGGCGGAGAATGGGAGGCGGAGGGAGTTGAAGAGAGTGATGAAGAAAAGGAGGGAGAATGGGGCGGGAGAGAAGCGTGAGGACGCGTGGTTTCGATCTGCGCAGGTGGTTCAGGAGGATGATGCGCAAGACACAAAAAAGACGACGTCGCACAGATTACAGATTGATGGATGTAGTCTACACTACGTTACCTAGGCTAGATCAGGTCTGACCAGGTATTGTAATAGGTAGGGGCCAGACCCCTGCAACTTGCAAGCTGGCTGTGACAAGAACTGTATTCTGTGGGGAAGCTGCTACCTACCTAAGGTACCTAGGCAAGGTACTGATTGGAGGGGACAAGGCGCTGGATCACTGAGAACTTACCTAGGCAGAAGGTACTATCTCGTACCTACCTAGGTACTGTTAGATTGCTCACGGTATGGGTCAGTAGCGGGGGTTTCAGTAGCGACCGAGGGGTATAAGCTACGACCCTTCAATAGAGGCAGGCGGGCAGCTTAGGTAAGTAGTTACTTGGGCACCTTGAGGGATGATATCATTTCTAAGCTGCAAAGGTAGTCACAATAGGTAAGACCTTAACTCTTGTTCTGGAATATCACGGCAAAAGTGTATGTTCCCTTTGAATTTTCTCCTCTATTTCCCCCCTAAAAATCTTTTGTTCTGTTTAAGAAGAATTTAGACAAGACTCACGGTGTAACTGTCTTTTGAGGTGAAGCGCAACAGGGCATTTGGCGGGGTAAATATCTAATACATATCGCCGACAATCCAATAGATTCCATCTCCCGCCACTGCGAACTGCTGACAACAACAACAACAACAACAACAACACCACCACCACTACCACCACGACAACAACGACAACAAATCAATACTCGTGAGATCCGGTAGTCATTGCAGCAGGCCATGTCTGTCTTCAGGCTGTCCGCGCAGTTAGCCGCCCACGAAGCCGACGTACGTGCCCCAATTTCCCAGTCCTCTCCCGACATTAATAGCTCTTCTCCCCCAGCTGCCGCCTGTCACCCACCTCTCCGGCCCCAGGGTGCCGAACGGGACAAGACAAGACACGATTTCGTATATGAAACACCTCCTCGAAACTCACTTCAAGCTGTAAAGGCCTTACTTTTCTTTTACTGTGATCTAACCTGCCATGAAAAATAGGTTCGAGCTGTGGCCTTTCCTGCCCCCGATCTCGTTCTGTCGGCCTCGCGGGACCATACAGTACGCGCCTGGTCTCGGACCACCACCTCTCCTCCTGCCTTCGAACCCCATGTCATAACCCAGGGCGCCGAGTTCGTCAACAGCCTGACTTGTCTGCCACCTTCTGCCGCTTTCCCGAAGGGCTTGGCTATATCTGGCGGAAGTGATACTATCATCGACGTTAGACCTGTCACTGCTGGTCCCTCGGACAATGCTGAGCGCCTGCTGATTGGTCACGCTCAAAATGTGTGCGCCTTGGCCGTGGTCCCGGGCGCGAAGTTCATTGTGTCCGGCAGCTGGGACGGGACTGCCCGTGTATGGAGTGTTGGCAAATGGGAGACTGAGGTTGTCCTGGAAGGCCATGAGGGTGCTGTTTGGGCTGTGTTGGCTCTGAGCGAAACTCTCATTGTGACGGGTTGTGCTGATAAGAACATCCGCATCTTTGAGCTTGGAAAGGCTGTTGCCGGTCAACTCCAGCCCCGGTCCACTATCTACACTCCAGACGTTGTGCGCGCCCTATGTGCAGTTCCCAGGGGTCATTCAAGCGGTGCCGACATCGCGAGCGCCAGCAACGACGGCGTCATACGGTTGTGGAGGCTCAATGGCCAGCAACTAGGCGAACTCAGGGGACACGAGAGTTTCATATATTCGCTAACATCACTACCCTCTTGCGAGCTTGTTAGCTCCGGCGAGGACCGCACGGTTCGAATATGGCGCGGCTCCGAGTGTGTCCAGACTATCACACATCCTGCCATCTCAGTATGGTCCGTTGCAACCTGCTCAGCAAGTGGCGACATCGTGTCGGGTGCCAGTGACGGTGTGGTCCGCGTTTTCTCGCGTAGCCCCGAGCGCGTTGCTAGCCCCGAGACCTTGGCTCATTTCGATGAGTCTGTCAAGTCCTCGTCCATTCCCCAGCAGCAGATTGGCGGTGTGAACAAGGAGAAACTCCCGGGGCCGGAGTTTCTCAAAACAAAATCAGGTACTAAAGAAGGTCAGGTCCAGATGATCAAGGAAGACGATGGGTCCGTTACGGCACACCAGTGGTCAGCAGGTCAACAACAGTGGATCAACGTCGGTACTGTAGTGGACGCTGTCGGTAGTAGCGGACGAAAAGTTGAGTACAACGGGCAGTCCTATGACTACGTTTTCGATGTTGCAATTGAGGAGGGTCAGCCCTCGCTAAAGCTACCTTACAACTTGTCCGAAAATCCTTACTCGCGCGCTCAAAAGTTCATCAACGACAACGAGCTTTCTCAGAATTTCTTAGACCAGGTGGCACAATTCATCGTTTCCAATACCCAGGGTGCAACTATTGGGCAAACCTCAGAAGCTCCTTCGGGACCTGACCCATACGGTACTGAATCTCGGTATCGACCCGAAGGGGAGACGGCAACCCCTAAAGTCATACCGGTCCATGATTACCTAGACATCACCGGAGCAAAATATGAACGTCAGTATCTTCTATGTCCTTATTCGCTCTATCCTTGTACTGACTTGATGAAGCCATATTCAAGAAGATTTTGAGTGTCGGCTCTGCTCTTGAGGCTGCCGGCCGAAAAGACGTCTCTCTCAATCCTTCAGCACAAGATGCGCTCGATTATCTTAGAATGGCACTCGAAGCAAACAAACCCGTGACAGATGAAACCGCTATCGATCTTGTGGTTATGATGTGCACGAAATGGGATTACTCGAACAGAGTGGCTCCTCTAGACTTACTACGGTGTATTGCGGTATCTCCTAGAGTCGCCAAGTACCGATCACCAGGAGATGATAGTAGCCCGGTCAAAATCGCAGTTTCTGCCGTACTAGACGGTGTTCCCGATGGAAGCCAACCTAATGAGAACTGTGCAATGATGGCACTAAGAACAATTGCCAATCTATTTAAGACTGCAGAAGGGAGAAAATTGCTAGCGCAGCCTTCCGAAATCTCTACTGCACTTTCGTTCGTCGGCCGTGTAGTTGGACTTCGGGGTCAAGCTCCAATCGGCCAATTCAACAGAAACCTCTTGCTTGCTCTAACGACAGTAGCTATTAACTACGCCGTTTTAGCTTCCAAACAGCTCGGCAGCATATCTACGGAGAATCAGATTCGGCTGATATCGCCTCTAGCTCTGGTGCTGCAGAAGCAAACCGATTCTGAAGTTATCTATAGAGCGCTTGTAGCTGTTGGTACACTTATTACAGTCATTGGGAAGGCTGCCCCTGAAGCAAAGAGCTTATCTGGTTCAATAAAGTCGGCGAAGGAGAGGATATCTGAGGCAAGGATTCAGGCAGTAGCCGATGAGTGCCTCTCTTTACTAAGCTAGGGTAGTTTTATCGGATTAGCAGAAGCTCATGCATATAGAATTCTTACGCCCCTGTCTTGTAGAAGTATAATCATGGTATAGATAGGCCTCGTCAGCATTCAGGGAGCGTTCATTTCCAAAAGCCTCCAAAATGGCGTTAGGATAGTATACTAATTCATCAGATGGCCGAGTGATTGGTCAGGTCAGCTTTCCTCTCGAAGAGTGATGATTTATCACGCATTAAGACCCTACAGCCTGTCGATAGTAAACAGCTTCCGGTCCGAGATTCAATCCGATCGGGCCGCTCAGCCTATGGCCGAGTTAGAGTTAGATCTCTATAGGTTTCCACCTGCTAGCACGGTAGCTCTCTTAGTGACGTGCAATGGGTCGTGGTTTGGGATGATGCGATGGCGACCCCTATCACCAAAATCGGCGCGTATTCAAACATGCGTGTCCCGGCCGACGTCGCATCTTGGCACCGCGGGTTTCTTAGCTGCGCTATGCACTTGAGTCTGAATTTGCGGTGCAGAATGAGATATGCTGCGATAGACATCATCTACAGGATTACACTCGGCAGATTCACTGCTTTCAGCGTCAATGTCCGGAAGTAAAAAGCATATAACAGCCTTATCGTCTCCGGTTGAGTCATTGATTGGTATCTTGAACATGGAATTGCACAGATATAAAAACGTGACAGTTGACTTAGATGGATTCAAAGCTAAGTAAGTGAGCATATATCAAGCAGTATATAGATAGTTGATCCATTTCGTACTCCATGCATGCATGCCTGCCTGTCCGTCTTCCCGTCCCGGAACTCCAGCTTCGCCTCGACGCCGGGAAAGGCTATTTATTATATAAGAGAAGACCAAAAATAGAAGATGAACAAAGATGTACCAGTCGAATAAAAATTGGGTATAGAGCGAGCTTTCTTGCTTTCACACGACCGGCCTGGCACCCTCCTGCCTTCGCCTCCGCCTTTGGCTTTCAGTTTGCCTTTGGTTTTGATTTTGGTCTCCTGGGAAGACTTGACGTCTATTGTGTGACGAGCTGCTGCTGATTTCACTGGTTTCACCGTTTGAAATCTGAAATTGAATTTCGTGCTCATAACGAGTCTCATTTGGGTATCAAATTGATTTTTCTTTGTATCGTTCATTGGGTCGTTTACATCAGCAACCAAGCGGCCCCCACTATTACGGGGAGATAGCCGAGCCAGGCGGCTGCGGCGCGGACGCTCGGGAGGGCGCCGCTGACGGCCTGATTGGCTGTGTCGCCGATAGCCTTGGTCGTGATGGTGTAGATGCTCGCGAAGCCGAGATCCGAACTGTTATAGCAGTTGGTCTCGTTGACCTCGGGGATCCTCGGGTCGCCGGGCGCGGCGAAGGTGATGTCGACGCACTGGACATTCGTGTTAGCTTCATGTATTCGGGGTGGTCTTCTCGTGAATATCAACGACATACCGAGAATAGAGCAGCACCGTGCATTGCAATCTCGACGATCTGCAGCGTCGCGTTGTCGCCAGGATTCATAGTCCAATTTGTTGGCAGTGGTACCTGCGGCAGGCAAACGGTGCCGGGGTAGGGACCATTTGAGGGACCAAGGATCTGGAATGGAGCCATCATAGGATTGGACATGTTCGCCGGACCACCGTCGGGCCCATCGGTACCGACACCGATGTTGATATAGAGAAAAGCGGTCTGATGCCCTTGGAACCAGCCTGGTTGGAAGGCTATCGCACCACCTGTTGTCGGCCAGTAAGTCCGGTTTGTTGTGAGGTTGATTCCACCACCTATTCTCAGACGTTAGTCGCTCGTGTGACCTCGAGGATAGCGCAGCGGAGTGTGCTTACATGGATATTCCCATTGCATGCCATAAGGCCACGCCTCATTCGTGTGTAGGTTGTTCCCTCGCCATCCAGGATATGTGATGATAGTGTGTGCCGATGCTAATGTGGCGGCCGTTGAGGCCAGAAGTAGTGAAGGCAGCATTTTGCAATTCTGTGTGATTGTTCCGGTCCAAGGACTGAATATGAAGTCCCTCTAATAGGGAAACGAAGGGGGTTCTGTGAACAGTTCCCCCGTCGGCTGAGTACCCTCTCGAAACTACCGTGAATTTCCAAGTGTCGCGCAGTATCAAGCTTTCGTCAAGGATCGAAGTTACTTTCCTCTCAAATTTAGGTGAAAGAAGAAAATTCGCGTCTGGAAAAGTTGGAGATGGATAGCAACGTAACACTAGTAGATATCCTATTGGCGATCAATGACAATCTGATTGGGGTAACAATGATTAAGATCAAAGATCTGACTCGGCCTTCTCCTAGTCACAGACAGGTAGGTCGGTCCCTCACAAGAAAAAGTTGGACGTAAGTATACGAAAAGTTCAATGAAGAAATGAGGCTGGGCGATAGAGGGCAGAGGCCGCCATTAAGAATGGGCGCGCGGCCCAACCGGCGACCAAGGGCCAGCAACGAGCTCTTCTCATCACAGCTTGCATGGCCACCAGATACCACCCCGCCCCCAGAGGGCCAGGGCCCCCTATCCATCTGGGCGGCATTTCAAGCCTCGACGGACCAGTGAGGACGGCGGGACGGTGTGCACGACGTGCGTCCGGCTTGGGAGCTAGCCAATGGCAGAGCGCCGACGAAGCAGAGCGAGCCGCCGACCATCGAGAGCCAGCGGGGCGTGATTTGAGGACGTGCTGGCCAATGACACGGTCGGATGGGCATCGAAGAAGGGTTGTGGACCGGAGGTAGGCTACAGGGCTCCCCAGCAAGCGGGCAGTAGCGGGGACAGAATTGAGCAAGGGTCGCCAGTCCTTGGTGATCGCGCAGTCTGGCGTAGCCAATAAGACGACACGGGCAACAACCATTAAGCGCTGAGCTATCCCAGTTGGGAAAGCGAATGTGCCCATCATCTCCACTCCCGCAGGCGCTGAGCGGGAGCCAAGACGCACAGGGCACAGGGCACAGGGCACAAGGGGCTTGGCAGACTACCTACTGAGTACAGTAGTGTACTGCAGAGCGCAGCGTGCAGAGCAGCATTAGCAAGTGTGTGCTGAGATCACGGACGCTAGATAGATAGAGGTGGTGTAGGCGACCGAACCCCCAAGACCCTATTTTTGGCAATTCGCTCGCTCGAGTGAGAATCTGACCACGATGGCGTAGATAGGGTATTGCGTTTTGTCGAACCAGATCCCAGGCTATGGCCAGAGCATGGAGATACATAATCTGACGATAATCATGACGAATCAAGGGATGCTGACTTCAATGCTTTCCCGAGCCTGACCCATGGCTTACTTGCTTGCCTTGCTTGCTTGTTTGCTTTGTGATGCAAGACAGGAGACATGCAAGAAACAGCCTCGCGAGATCCAATTACATGCCAAGGTTGCCACACTGCACACCGGCATCCAACACCAGCCGCCGTGATAGAGGTGTAGAATCTATCTCGTCTCCTTGCAGGCGTATATGCAAGCGCTTTACCTGTGCAACAGGGGACAAGCCAAACACACGGATAGCTGCCGAAGCGGTCGCGGCTTTGGTCGCATCTGCGGCCGTTCGGGTTGGGTCCGAGTATGTGTCCGACATTGACTAGTATCTCTACTACTAGATGGGATCAGTATAGCTGTCACAAGCTCATCACGAAGAGACCGTTTTCGCAAGCTGTGGTACGAGTTGGAGCACATGTGTCATCATGGTATAAAGGAGAGTCCATATCGGCAACAATGTCGTTAACCTTTTTATACAAGAGAGCGTCAGACCTTAAGTGTGTAGTGTATAATTAATAAAGCACAGGTATGACGGGATAGGAATTTAACGTCAGAACGTCGATGTGTAGACGGGAACTGGTGATAATCGCCGGATTAAGTGTACAATGGCGACACCTTAATTTGTGTGGAGCATTCTTAGAAGGGGTATAGCGGGCCTAACCGAGATACGGCTACCAAGTGTATGCATGTACGCAGTGTTTCAGCTGGCGTCAACTGAATTCATGGAGCTAACCTCTTAACTTAGTTGATCTCATCGGGACTGATCGAGTAGTAGTTATCTCCGACTCATGTTCAATACTTAGGTGCCATGTCACTCACAGCAGAAGAAGAACCACAAGAGGAGGTGTGGGTGAAAGTGCGCAGTCGCAAGGGACGGCGGTCAGAGAAGTCCGGCTCTGCTCAGACTGGCTCTGTGTCATCCACTCTTCCCCAAGGCCCGAGTGCTCCAAGCCTCTCGCTCGAGCAGGTACAACAGGATCATGATCGTCTCACTGGTTCGTGGAAGTCCTCGTCCTCCTATGGACGACTCCAAGAGCTGCTCTCAAGCCATGCTGCGAACCTTAGCAGTAGAGTGACCACTGCCATCTGCTTCGGCCTGGGCACTTTAGACCCTCATGATGGCGCGTGGGAACAGAAGCGTAAGGCTCATATTCAGCTGGCCGCTTTCCTCACCATTGTTGAACACCTCCAAAGCCGAGCAAGCCACCAGATTCGCTGTGTCTTTCAAGATCCCATAATGAACTCTGTCGACAAGGCTTTCATTGTGAGCCTTGGCTATGAAGTCGTGGAATCTCCTATCGGCTTCCAGCTCGTCGACTCCGAAACCCTGGCGTTCGGCGTTCACTTATACAGAGATATATACTCTCAAGTTATCGCTACGGCCATTCCTGCCATGTTCGTTGGTACTTCCTATGGGACTTGGGAAGAGTAAGTCCACTGCGCCTCTCTGACTCATCTCTTAGTGATGAGATAGGCTCGTGATCTGACAAAATACAGCTTTCACAGTGGCGAAGACCTAGATTGGGCGCGGATGAAGCAACTTGATCAACTTTGCGTCAAGGCCAAGTTTCCAGAAAACAAGGGCGATACTAGTTTCTCTGGCACTGTAATCCACTGGCGACAGAAAGAACCGAGTTGAGATTGTTTGTCTTCGACTAAGCCTCATTCCGCCAGACTCGGGGACAGCCGTACTTATCAACTGCATGCACACTGCATTTACTCAGGCGATCCGCAAAAGCCTACGAGTTCTAGCCAAGGAGCTTACCAAATCTTTCGCAAGTTTCGGCTCCTGTCATTGAGATGGGCCTAGAATATGCGAGAATGTTCGCGAAAATAGCCAGAATTCAAACGCACACCATAACATATCCCGAAGACCAAAGCAACGCTATCAATCATGCACAATGAAGGGCTGAGCGCTTATTGTTAGGGCATAGACTATTGCGAAATTTTGGCTCGGTCTATCCCAACATGATACTGTCCGATTGGGCTACTCATCCGTCAGACTGTCGAAGTTGAAGTAACAGGCACAGTAGACCGATAAGAGTACAGCGGTGGACACTAAAACGTGGATTGTTACTGCACCGCTCCCATGCTAACCGTAGAACGCTTCCACGATGTTATTCAGAAGTGTCTCATCACGGTCACTCTACTCTTCCCCCTTAGTAAGCATCAGCAAGAAGCAACGCGAAGCCCGGGGTCAGCCCAAGGCGTCTGAAGCCAAAGAACATCAGCAAAATCCACCATCCCTAGAAAATAATTAGATGTACGAAAATTACCCAATGTCGCAAAACAAAGGGACAATCTCCGCTTCCGCAAGCTATGATGCGACAACCCCCACAATAACTACGAAAGAAAGCGAATCTTGTTACAAAGAACCCAGTTTCACTGGAGAGGCCGAATAAATAAGTTCTTAAGATCTTTGTCACATAAAACCCCAATCAAACCGTTAATGTTACGTATTCTATCGAGAGTCTCTGAGATGCGACAGTGTTTTTATATCGTCATGCTCCTAGACGCAGTCACTTTCTCAACGCCTTTAGAAAGCAACATCGCTAGCCTATCTATATAGGTGTTTCCTACTTGCCCTACTACATGAATATCATATACATTACTGCTTTGCAGCTCCTTGGGCGCATGTTTGTCGAGTTCGAGAGACTCTATAAAAATTAAGCTACGAGGAAGTTAGCGATCGAATTGCAGACTCTTCAACGACAGCGACTTCTCCCATGCCTCAACCTTATCGGGCTGGGCAAAATCTCTGTTCCTCGTCATGCCCAATTGAGCACATCGACATCCCCGGGAACAACATCGAGGAGCCGAAAGCATCGTGGCCCGACATTCGTGGTCTCAACAGTCTGAACTACAGCCGAGATAAATGGATGACCGGAGACGCCATCGAGGTATCGATAGAAACGTACTGCCGTGGTCTGCCGAGGGCTTTGCGAGACAAAATCGGTCTTGGGATTCCAGGAATTAACCCAAAAGTTTGGCATGCGGGACCTGACGGAGAGGACACCTTGGTCCTAGAAATCAAGGCCTCTAGGACCCGCGCTCTCAACAGAATCGGGGCGACGCCGTTCAGCATATTCCCCATTTGCACAGATGGCGACCATTGGGTCCTTGTTGTCATATGCAAGAGCCGGCCTCACGGCACAAAGAGATGGTCACACGTCAAGCATGTCGCAGTGCTCGATCCATTTCGAAACAGTCAGAGGGTGAAGATGGTAAATGAGCGGCTGCGCCTCTGGCTTATAGAGGGCGGGGAGTTCACTTATAGCGAGAACTACAATAAGGATGTGTGGGTACCACTGCAGAACGACGCGACCTCGTGCGGCGCGCGGGCATATTGGAATGCCAAGCAGCTGATAGACCGCCTTCTCGCGTTCTATGAAGCCGGCATCGAGTACTCTAGTCTTCTATGGAACGATCTCAGCGGCTGGTTTAACGAGGACTTTGTTCGCGGTGAGATGATGGGCCGCTGCGCCTGGGCTGCGGTCCGCGCCATGGATTACAACGCCCGCATAGCAGTGGAATACGTCAACTGGGTTAGGGACTATGAGAAAACGGACGGCTGGAAGAAGGCTGACGAAATGATGAAGCCCGCCGATGTCAGCGAGGCGGAGCCGGAGAAGCGCCCACACATTTCCAATATCATGGCACTCACACCACCTACCCGCACGGCTTCCATACTGCCGAAAACACCAGCTGGTAGTAGGCAGCACAGTGGCCACGATAAAGCCCCAGTACCGAACCCGCTAACGCCATCAACGCCGACCCGGGCAAACCGGAGACACGCCCCGCGGACACCCTACCAGCACAAGGGAACCTCCCATGTGACTTCCGGAGATAACGTGTTAGTAGTCGATGACAGCAGCGACGACAGCGACTCTAAGAAAGCCAAAAGCCGTACATTCGCGCCAGCCTTCCCGCGATCCCCATTCTCGCCTCCCGCGCCCAACTCTACAGCCATGAAGTCGGTGCTCTCGCCCCCGAAGCCGGCGAAGAAGCGAAGCGCAACGATAGACTTTTCGTCGTTACTGCCACCGCGTCGGTCCGCAGAACGGCCGATACCTCAAACTTCGACGTCGAAAAGGGAATTCTCAGAGATGGCAGACGATGACCGCCGCCGCAAGGCCCGGGTGCCTGGGAAGCATATAATAGATGTATCGGATCGTGATTTCCTAATGCAGGGCCCGTCGAGAAAGAGGAGAAAGAGTTTGACTGACACGGGATGCAAAGTAATGTAATAAATAGATCTATGAGTTGGACATGCCTCTTGGATAACTATAATTCGCTAACTGGCTGGTGGATCATCTGGTGCCTACCAATACATTACATTTGAACCTGTGATAGCTATGCATTTACCCCTTTCTATAAGTAGCTATTTTACAGACAAGTTCGCTGGGTGAGATCTCGATCACGGCGCAACATTCACGGAGATTTTTCCAAATAGAGACTGACAAAAGATTATGTTCCACCAGTTCTGTTGCCAGTATAACACAGTAAAAGTAGGATTTCTCATCTCTGTCATCCCGCACCTTCACCCGGAACGGGGAAACGGATCGGCTTCTCTCTATTCACCTCTTAAGAGGCTTCATATAGCTCCCATGTAGCAGCTCATCGGCCCCTCGAAACCTGGCTGATGGACTTGGTTCCGAGAAAATTTGGCATCTATATAATGATTCCAGAACCTAGAGACCCCTCAGCATGGAGTAAAGGGGAGTGTGAAAACAATGAAGAACTGCTCACGTTGGAATTTGATGAGTTTTCAAGGGTCATCTTAGCTGTGCGGTCAAGCAACTCGGATTTACCCCATAGGCTACATATATCTCGATGCACCAGACAATTTAACATCTTCAGCACCCTGTCCAGCGCCTGTAGCGGCGGGGATAATACCCCCAGATCCCCTCATTCCAACGCTGGCGAGGCCCGTCGTAATAAGTGCTCTCATCTGTTACCAACAAGTAAGCCACATGTCACCGTACCGAATCATAAATTTTGTTAAACACACCTCTTGTCGGGCTGATACCCAGCTGATCAGCAACATTGACATAGCCATCTTCACCCACAATGCCCGTGTTCTTGATCTTCGTAACCATATCCTCGTCCCCTTCCCACGGACTCCGACACATGGGACAGGTAATAGCGTCGCGCCCGCCGCGCCGCTTCGTAGCCGCCCACATCTCGAAGCACTCTTTATGGATGTTCTGGCCGCACGTAGCGCGGCAGTAGACCGTGTCTTCCGCTCCCTCGAAGGGTGTGAAGCAGATGGGGCAGTCGCCTTCTATTGTCTTCCGCCGCGGGTCGTGCGGTTCGCTATCGCTGTGATTATTGCTGTCCGTGTCGGGTGAAATAGGCGGGGCATTGGCGAAGATCTCGCGGAGCTCGGTGGATAGGAGGGCCAGCTGGTAGACTAAATCTGCGCGCGCGCGGAGGACGCGGCTCATGACCTGCGAGGATTATATGTTAGAGAAGATAGGGATGGAGGGATTGGGTGCCAATCGAGAGCGATGGAACGCACGTAGACGATGTGTTTGCACTGGTTGCCTTTGAGAGCGTGGGGACAAGTGCAAGACGGCTCTCGACAGATATGGACTGTGTAGATGTTGCCCGTTGATCCGGTCAGCTCGACTTCTTCCTCTGGACAATCGGGCGTGCCGCATCGTGACCTGTTGAGCACGTAGAACCTAGTCGAGAAACATCATCAGCGACGAAACAACGCGAACTACATATTCAAAGTGTATAGACGGAGCAGGCACGCACCGTTGCTCGGTTGCGCGTTCGTAGATGATGTCGAAGCTGGCGGGAGGTGCTTTACGAAACCTGTGCCGCGACAATCATGTCAAATATGAATCCTTGCGACGAAATTAAGGTTGAATGGAATGAGAAAAGCTAACCGACGCAACCGCTTCTCCTCGTCCGGCTCCTTCTTTTTACTCTGCTTCTTCGGTGACGAAGTTTTAGGTTTCTTCGCTTCTGTGGCCGGGCCGCCCTCGTCTTCATTCCAAGTAGAGGGGAGCTTGCGCTTCCTCGAGGTTGAAGGAGAACCCATGATGGGTGTATCTATCCTTCGTTGTCTGTTTGTTTGTTATCTGGTTCGAATTATATTGAGGTTGGACACTTAGTACTTCGCTTCGTCATGAAATCTCACCAGCTTAAGTATATAAACCTCAACTCAATGGGTCGTAGACGAGTTTTTCAAAGTTATCTACTTACCTACAGACATAAACAAAGACAGGCACTATTAAATGCTTTGTGGCAATTGGAAGATCGTCTTAGCATGACATCACGGCACTCAGACCGAATTAGCTTAAATACCCACTGCTCTAGCTAATCACAGCATGCGTTTTGGATCCGGGGTAGCGGGCTTTAGTGGGGGTTATAGAGGGTCCACGGCGCAAACCTGCAAGGGAAGATGCAGGACACCGAGGCGCACTAAGAGCTGCAGCTCAGCTTCAACAGGTGCCTCAGCCATCACCATTCATTTATATCATTCTTTAAATCATAAATGAAGGAAGTGAAATATACATAATAACAATAATATTATAACCTTACTAGTGATTATATTATATGATCGGCCGTAGAATACTATTAACGAGTTCTAGAAGATCCTAATTAGACACCTTCATCCCCTCGCCCCAACTAGGTGGGCGATCTTCCAGCTTAGTACCCCAGCCAGACTCCTGATTCCCAAGCACGATCTCCATAGTCCACCCCTCAGTGAAGAACGCGTGTCCGATCCACGACTTAGTCCACGGCTCCCCATTAACAGTGACATTCTGGATAAACACATTCTCATACGCGGCATCGAACCCCACCGTCTTGATCTGCGCCGTCTTCCCCGTGACAGGGTTCGTGATATTCACGCCCTCGAAGAACGGCGTCGAGATCAGGTAGACGTCCTGTCCCGAGATGGGGAACAGCCCGAGCATCCCGAAGGCCACGAACGCTCCCATGGACCCGGAGTCGTCGTTGCCGGGCAGCCCGCCGTGCGACGCGTTGAACGCCGCCGGGATGTACGTGTGCAGCCGTTTCGCGGAGAGACCGGGTCGCCCTGCGTAGTGGTAGAGATATACCGTTGTGAAGACCGGCTCGTTGGAGATGTCTGCTAGTCCCGAGGTGTGGAAGAAATCTAGCCTGTCTATGAATTTCTCCTCGCCGCCCATGAGCGAGATTAATGTGGACATGGAGTGAGGCACCAAACTGGAGCATGTCATTGTGAGTTCGGCTGCCTCTTATTCTATACGGTGAAGAGGCGGTATGTAATACAACACTTACAATTGATACTGCCAGACGCTCGCCTCGAACGTTTCGCTTGGGTTCGTTGTCAGTGAGCAGAAGCTTGCGAGTGAGGAGCAGTCAATGGGGTCTTGGAAGCCCCATGTCCCATTTTGATATTTGGGTTGCGGGAACTATGTTTAAACATTAGCTTAAATTAAAGTCGTTGACTTCCTTTTATCTTGAAATGTTTCCATCAATTGAGGCTTGGTGACTTTGCCGTTGCTATCGCTTCGGGGCCCTCGGAATTGCGGGAGCAGGGAATCGACTCGAAATAAAAGCTTTAAAACAAGAAGAATATGAGCAATAAAATCACTTACCCCTGTGAATCCAGTATCTTGACCCCGAATGGCAGAAGTCTGTTCCTCTTTCCACAGATTCTGCCAATTCGTGCTCCTCGCTACGTACTTGTCATAGAGATCAACCTGTCCAAGCCCCTGCGCCAAAGTAGCTAAACAGTAGTCGTTATAAGCATACTCCAGCGTCCTCGAGATGCTTCTTGAATTCGTTCCAAATCCAACCGGGTCGAAGTCCAGATACGGGATATAATCCAAACTCCGCCAGCTCTGTAGCCCACCCCGTCCATGGAATGCCCACTCGAGGGGCTCGACCTCGGCATCTTGGACGATAGCTTTCAGCGCGAGCTCCCAGTCGATGCCCGTCAGGTTCTTGACGTAGGCGTCCACGAGGACCACGTCGGCGTTGGAACCGCCCTGCGTCCACCCGTTGCAGAGCGACATGTGGCAATCTGGCAGCCAGCCTTCGTGCTCGTAGATATCGAGCAGCGAATTGACCATCTGGACCTGTGCTGCTGGGTCGACGATGGTAAGTAGGGGATGCTGGACGCGGAAGGCATCCCAGATGCAGTAGTACGAGTCGAAATACGGGATGCCGCTGTCCCATTTGGGATTCTCGCCCGTGTAGTTCTGCGGCGAGATCATGGTGCGATATATACCGCTCCAAACTATAGTCTTATTAGTCATGATTTCGCCTCGTGAAATGTGGGCTTGTTGATGCGAGCTGGTTTGTGTAGAATAATATGAAGAAGGAGGGAGTAAAAGAAATAGTGTACTAGATAAAGGTTTAGTATCACTCACAACTCGTCAGGAGCTCATCGCTCGCTCCACCAGCATTAACGGAGATGGGGCTCAATTTCTCTTCCCATCCATCCTCAGTCTCCTGAACAAGTCTATCAAAGTCCTCCAGGGGACTCGGTATCTCCGTCTCGGCACTCCGGCACGCCTGGTCAGCACTGATGAAACTTATACCCACTCTCGCCGTCAGCGTATTATTAACAAGGCCATCAAAGCGCGCCCAACCGCCAGCCTCAAGAAAGAAGAGATTGAACCCCCGCGTGACGAACAAGTCCTTCGGCTCCGTGCCGCCGCGATTATTGACCCAGACGCCATTGTCAAAGACCTTGCCGCCGAAGAAATCAACGCAGTAGTGCATGACATACGATCCCGCGCCGAAACTGGGCAGGAACGTGCCGTTTCCCTTCATCCGGCCTGTTTCAGCGTCGACGTTTATCGTCGCGTTCTGCCGCGATTGCCATAGATCCGTCAAGTCGAGGAGGACCAGCGGATGCAGCTGTTCGCTGCCATTGGCGGGGAACTGGAATCTGAAGAGCGCAGCATGCTCGCTCACGGCCGTAGAGCTCTTGATACCAGACTCCAACTCAACAGCGAAGTGTCCCGGCGACGCAGCCACCGAGTCCGCCACGTACGGCGTCGCGCGGTCGCCGATGCGGAAGTTGCAGTTATTCACCTCGTCCCCGGGGCACAGCTGCGGGAACAGCGGGAAGTTGCCCAGGCTCGGATTCCCGCCCGTGCCGGAGTCGTGGACGGCGCTGAAGCCGACGACGCTGGACCCGTCGGTGGAGAAGCCGCCCGTGTTCTGCCCGTTGACGTCGGCGACGGCCTTAGCTAGCCCGTACGGCCGCGTCGCACCCGCGAAGACATTGCCGCCGTTCGTGCTGCCGATTAGGGGGTCTATGAAGCGGAGGACGCTGCTATCACCCTCGGCAGCAGCTGCGGCTGCGGCAGCCAGAGCCGTGAAGGTAGAAATTACGAAGAAGAGGAAGAGAAAATGGAGAGTTGCGGGCTGAGGGGAAACCCATGATGTCCGGGACATTTTGATTCTCTCTATCGCGGTCATCAATTGGGCATGTTCACTCCAGCTATTATAGGCAAGTGTAGAGGTAAGTAGGTGTTCACCAATGCTACTGTATACCTCGGTGAACAAAGACCAATGTTGTCGCAGAAACAAACCAGCGAATAATGTCACGATACTGCTGCTTCTACCTTCACACACCGAAAGTCGAGCAGCAACAGCAGCGGCAGCAGCTCAATACTACCTAGAAGGCTCGGTCGTTCCATCTCCACTGTTATGCAGTGCACGATCATATTGCAGCTTCTCCAAGTCCAGACCTTCCTATCATAGACGATAGTGAGGGGATGCTGTAGATAGGAAGGAGAAGATCACCCCTTGCTTTGTTTAGATCTCTCCCGATTACCTGGGCGGCCTAGCTCAGATGTACCTAAGGTGGATTAGACTGTCTACCGACGTACCTAACCTAATAAGTATAGTGGGGTTTCTAGTGATAGGTTAGGTGAAGCTGTAACTGAACTTGGTATATGATAGATTAGATAGGGACCTCACCAGTATTCCATCTGGGTAGGCATCTTTTTATCCTCACAGCGGCCTACACCACCACCGTCAATCTCAACCCGATGCTTACCATGTGTCCAAAATACTCTAATGGAGTATATTGGCGAATCACTGTTCACTTTGAGCTGGACTGACACTAATTGCGCAACGAACCTCATGGGCAAGAAGTCGTCGTCGACGCATAGCGGGGTGGTGGCTAGAGTGTACAAAGCAAACCTAGCAAATATATGAACGGATATATCTGATATACATTGCTGGTCGTTGGAGCAGCAGCCAAATGGCAGATCAGCGACGAGGAAGAAAAGAGCAAGTCGGGTGCGCGCGCCTGCGCTGTTGAGGGCGTCGAACGGACAGGACGCTACCTCTCATCGACTTACATGCTTTGGGTCGACGATGCACAGGATTAAGACTCGTCCCATGGTATTCATCCCGATTTTGCTGATCTATAAAACCAATTATCTTGGCACATTATACCTGCCTCTGCAGTGTTATGGTTTCAGCCCGTCTCATGCCTTTACGCCATGGTGTCGTGGTGAAGGGCAACGGCGTGTTTCTTCGTCTTTCCTTTTCACTAGGTGAGAAGTAAAATCGTTGTAAGGGATGATGTTATGTTAATAACATACGTCCTACTACTCAGTAGGAAGGCACGAGGGGCATGCAGCATGCGTCAAGGCTAACCTCTCACGCAGCTGGCCATTCTAATTCCTCGAGCCCTCCTACGACGGGGGGCCAATTCTCCTTAAACAACATAAATATATGTATGTTGTTAATGATGAATTGATTCCATGCTCAGTGCAAAATGCTTCACTTCATCTACGAGTGAGTATGCGGCTTTCCCGTCCGCCGGAACAGTCCTTCCGGGCTGCAAGGTACTTACCGCCCCATAAAATAGACAAGTCGCCGTCATGATGCGCTAATCAATGGCCGGTATATCCTACCTCACTATCTACTTACATAACATACCTACCGAGGTGGTGAAACCGAAAACTGGCACACTATCTATTACCACCCACCCATTACAAGTGTGCCAGTTTTCGGTTTCACCACCTCGCCTACATAACATAGCAATTCATTGCCGAGACACTCTCGACAGTGGAAGCGAGTCATGAGTCATCAACTTTAGAGATATAAGCTTCCAACCCGCATCGTGTCCGCATCGTGTCCGCATCGTGTCCGCATCTCGCCCGCACCAGGTAGCACCAGGTGCCACCGGAAAACCTCGATCGTGACTATTGACGTTGTGTGACGCCCGGGTCAGTGTCTGGGCTGTGATGTCCGGGCCAATGAAGGCTCTGCTCTCGATCGCATTTTGTCCTGATCATCTTCATTCGATACCATTTTCACCGGTCCTAAAGCACAAGTAGACCATTCAGCATAGATCTACAGATCCCGCATGCAGATACATCTATCCTAAAGGCTCTCTACTCGCGAGCAAAAGCACGCGGCTAACCCAACATAGCACAAACCATCTTGGTTAGATGCATCTCAAGTCTAATATAGTGTCCATGGTCACTACGACTACCGAATGTCAAACCTACTCAAGCGTGTTCGAGATGTGACGTTTAGCGTAGGAGCATGTCTTGTTAGACTCGGGATTTCAACGTTACCAAGCCCAGCAGAGCCTCATAGGCTGGTCATCAACTGAAATCTGGGACTACTTTAACGCCATATCCATCTCTTTGACAACACTAGGGCACGGTTGTTTCCATATAGATTATTAGGGCACCAAGCGTGGCACGCTACTTCGTCATGGGTGAGACGCCGTGTCTTCGTCATCATACACATGGGACGGTCCACACCGACGTAACCATCACGGAACTGAATGGCTGCTAAAGACCTCTATAGTATACTCATTCGTGATCTTCACTGCCGGAATCCTAGTCGTTCAACACCGGTAGCTGCGACTCTATAGGAGCTTCCCCCCAAATGCCTCGATGACGCCACTAACGTATCTTCAACTAGGATGCTCGGCATAGGAAACGGCAAACAACTAACTCCTAGAAAGCTTTTTGTGTGGCAATTGCGATAGGTTCAATATGTAGCTGTAATGGTAGGTAACATGTATAAAAACATGCTGTCTCTCACCTCAACTGTACGAGTTTCGGATTGCCCCTATCAAGCCCATCATCGTACAACACTTCACCCGCGCCATTCCCCATCATGGCGCGATTCAACACATTAACCGACTCCAGCCTTTTGGCTTTAGTCCTGGCCCTTCGCTGCAGTGCTGTACCCGTCGTCTCAGAGCCGTCGACAACAGTCACGTCCTGTGCCGCAGTGACGGCCAGTGACGTCCCCGTCACGAATGTTGCATCACACGGGCCGTATACAGGACCCGCACCAACAACTACAGGAGCTCTATCAACGGATGTGCTAGCTCCCTCCATTCCTTCATACCCTCCAGAGCAGTACAAGCTGGAGTATCCCGCTGACGGGAAGCTGCACGCTCCTGAGCCAGCGCCATACACCCCGGCTGGTGGGCTAGGCACCAACGGCACCGAGCCCGTATATCGTGTGCAGAGCGACTTCGACTACGAATCTATTGCCTTGGCCCTATACCAGGAATGGATCGAGTTGGACCTCTTCCACTACGGCCTGGCTACGTACCCGGTCGAGGAGTTCGAAGCCATGGGCTTGACGGCTGAGGACAGGTACCTGTTGCAGTTCATGGCAGAGCAAGAAGTCGGCCATGCGACTCTTTTGACCAACATGCTGGGTCCCCAGGCCCCCGTGCAGTGCACCTATAACTACCCGTCGATGAATCTGCGTGAGTACATCGACTTCTCCCAGAAGCTGACTCGGTGGGGCGAGTCCGGCGTCTACGGGTTCCTGAACCACCTCGATGCGCGCGAAGTAGGGCAGCTGCTCCTACAGTCCATCTCGACGGAGGCGCGACAGCAATTGATCTTCAGGCAGTTCGAGGGTCTGTTCCCGATGCCTGTGTGGTTCGAGATCGGAGTACCACAGTCGTGGGCCTGGACATTGTTGGCGCCATACATCTCTTCGTGCCCAGAAGGCCAGACGCGACTGATCTGGCAAAATTTCCCTGCTCTGCACGTTCTCAACCAGCCCAATCCGGCACGTATCAATGGTTCGAACGTGTGGAACGAGACACTCGGCGACTACGCCAACACCTTGAGCACCGAGGGCATGTCACAGTCTGATTTATGCACCAACTCGTCAACGGTAGGAGAGAACTGCAGTGCGGCCATTACGCGCAACAGGACCAACCCGCTCTCGTACCCTGGACGCCAGGTCTTCTTAGAATGGGATACCCCAGGTCAAGCCGTAGGGCCCAACAACAGTTACGTAACGGCGACGACTGCTGGCGAGCCCAAGTTCGCGGCATGGGTTTCGCAGCTCAATGTTACCTATTCGCCGCTGATGAACGTCAGCGGGACCTCGGCATACACAATACAGCCAAACACGTCCACTTTTGAGGGTGACCCGGCCATTAACGGTACCATCTTCTTGGTCCTTACTGATCGCGAGCTGCCCGTTACGCCCTTCAACTTGACACAGCTTAACCCCTTCGTCAACGCCTTGACCATCTACCAAGCCGGTTAAAAGGGTTTAATACAGTTCGCAGATTAACTGGTCACGATGTAATGCGAGTGGTGTCAAGCGCTGAAAGTGGATATGGTATGGGGTCAGTATAAGATAACAGTATTAATAAATAATATTCCATCCACATTTTTTGTTCAAATATTGCTATATCAACATATCTGTATCACAGATGTCTTGCGTGAATAGATATGACAACCCATATAATATAGTTCGCTCATAGATTGACAAGTATCCTTCAGTGCTTATATATGCCCACAGGCTTTCCCAATCTCTGTTAGGCTTGTCGTGCCTCAACATTGACATATCCAAATGATCCCAAGCCATAACACCAGCTAAACATGAGGGTATCAACCGTCTAATGATGAAATGATATAAAAGTGTCACGCACCAACTCCGTTCTAGCCCCAAATGCACCCCGATGATAAATTCCCGTCCTATTTCTCTCCTTCTGGATTTTCTTCCCCCATTGTATAACATCCCGCTTCGTCTCAATTCGTCTCAGCTCGTCTCAGCTCGTCTCAGGCGGTCCCGTTGAGCTCACGGAACATTAATTTCATACCCAATAAGCACCTCCGTACACGAGCCCTCCCACCCCCTATTCCCCGCAGCGGAAATCATGAAACGCCCCGAGGCGTCCACGTACAAACTCGAGATAACGCCCGCGCGGGGCGGGCCAGGTATGATAAGGAACGGCGGCGGCGCGTGCCGCGACGACGTGGAGTCCGCGCGCTTGAGATCGTATAAACGCAAGATATCGTGGGACGCGCACACGAGGTGGCGGCCGTTGGGCATGGGGCGCACGCAGCTCACGGGGCCACTACCCCCGGGAAACTTGAGTACGCGCTCGGGCGCCCATCCTGCGCGGGCTTTCTGGATGTTGAATTCTTCCACCGTGCCGTTGCGGCGGCCTGCGTAGATCCAGTTGCCGTCGGGGCTCCAGCAGGCGCCCATGCACCAGGGGGGTACACCCGGTCGGTTGCCGATGCGTGCGACGGGGTTCTGCATTCTGCGGTCCCAGATGCGGATTGGGCCGTCTATTGACGCCGAGAGGAAGATGTTGTCTGATGTCTGCGTCGTGTCGTGGTGTGTTGCGGGCGGGGCCGCGAAGACTAATGAGGGCGATTGTGGTGGTGGTGGTAGTAGTGCGGCTGCGGCTTCGTGGCCTGTTGATAGACCTGTTTGTAGAGGATCCATGGAGAAGGATGTGGGCGCTGTTGATGCCGTGGGGTCTTGTGTCGCGGGTAGAGAAGCGGATGTAGCGCCGTTTGTCATATCAAGACTGGCCATGTTGGAGGTTGTGGTGTCGACAGGCCCGCCATCTGTGCCGCCGTTTTGCTGGGTGTCCGAGGAAGGCAGGCCGGTGGCAGCGTTATCAGGATTGAGGTTGGTATCAGACATACTATAGTCGCCCATGGGCATGTTGTCTTGGGCAGAGTCTTGCATCATGGCTCGCGAGAATTCATTGTCGTCGTCGCCTCCAAAGGCACCCATGCCGTCGTTATCGCCGAATAAGTCGGAGCCACCGCCCGGACTACCACCGAACAGACTATCATGCGCGGGGCTATTAGGTCCATCTGCAGTGGCGTCTCCTGCTTGTGCAGAGTGTCCATTGATGCCCAAGCCGTTCGTCTCCCCCTTGATGTCGGCGCCGAGATCCCCATCAAGCTTGAAGTCGAGATTATGCGCTGTCGACGGGAGCCCATTGTTACCCATGAAAGTGTCGCTGGAGAATATCTCTTCACTCGCCTCGGCTGGGATTGGCGCGCCGCTGGTAGGCCTGAGTTCAATAGCGGATATTTGGCCACCGTTTCCATCGAACTGTCTAGACACGGCGCCTGTGTTGAGATCCCAATCGAAGATGTTTTTGTCCCAGCTCCCACTCAGAACGCTCTTTTCATCGGCCGCCAAGGTCAGCGCGCTGACGGCGTTCGTATGCTTTTGCAGACATGTGATGCGCTTCCCTTCGTCGTGACGGACGCTCTGTAGATTGATGCCTCCGCTCTCGAGGCCGGAGAGGAGCCACAGCGCCTGGGAGTGGACGGCCAAGCTGTAGACGGGGCTGAGAACGAGGTCTTCCTGGCGCGCTGTAGAGGAGGGAGGTTCGGCGTTTTCCCAGTAGGACATAAGCACACCAGCCTTCGTAACTGAGTCGACAAAGGGATGTCGCTGCGCCACTGTCAAGAGCGTTTTCCCATTGATGGTCGCTGGCCCGTCATACTTCCTAATATAACCGTCGCTTCCACCAGTCATCCAATAACGTAGGTCCGGGGTGATGGCAATAGCATTGATACTCGTCGCCATCGGCGCGGCCATTGTGGGCACGATGTCATAGGTCTTAGCTGTAAGAACCTCGGGGCGAACCGTTGGTCGCCATTTCGACGTGGGCTGTTCTCCAGGCGTCGCAGACTTGCGAGAGGCAGGGTGCGGCGCCTGTTGTTGCCCCTCCTGTTGCTGCTGCTGTTGCGACTCGTCGGTCTCTTGATGGTGGTCCTGCTCATCGTCCTCTTCGTCCTCGTTATCATTGTCGTTGTTTTCGTCATTGTCATGATCATTCTCGTCGTCTTCATCCGCGTCAGGGTTCTCATTGTCTTCTTCGGCTTCGACGTCATGCATAGTAAGGTCGTCATCGTGATCGTGCTCGTTGTCGGAGCTCGCATTCGAGTCTCGGTCAAAGTCATCCATCCTTACGACCGACTTCCGATAGCGTTTGATGTTTATATATGTAAAATGTTAAAAAACTGGTCGGATACCGACAGCTCGTATGCTGGAACTTGTACGTGGAAGATGTAAACGGATCGTATACTGCTAGGTGAAGCAAGTTGGTGTTATATAGAGGAGAACGCGCGACGGAAGAGTATGGACATGATCTCTATTTGTTGATGCGCTGACCACGCGACCAAAGTTTATTTTCGGACTAGGCGATGACTCAGGAGGTCAAGATTAGGTTAAACTTAGAACCAGCACTTTTTGAGTTTGTAGAAAGAATAAAGATGAAGCATTGTTAAATCCTTAACCATCAGGTATATAGATGAAATGGAGACATGGTGGAGAACGCTTGCTTGAATGCGATGCGTTGTGTGATGTCGTGTTTGGCGGGACGCATATTCTGATTGGTCACCACAGGCTAGTTCATACCAAGCAGGGATATCTTATAGGTACTAGTGGATTTCAGCTTTTCGCATTGAAGCAATGAGATGTTAGCTACTTTTAAGTACGGACATTCTGATGCAAGATAACAACTTCCTTGTTCATTATTCCTTCTCGGAAAGTCATTCAAGTTTCGACCATCTGGATCCTCACCAAAGAACAACTCGCAAGACGTACCAGAATGGCAACCTGCTGATGGAAGATCCGTGTAGCCAAATGTAGCAGCACAGCGCAGCATACGTCTTGTCCTTTCGGCCTCTAGAGCTCAATAAGATTTCCTTCTTCCGCCTCAGTCGCAGGGCCGAGGTCTAAGTTACCATCTTGTGTCTCGCACGCTGTGCTAGTTATCTCCCACTCTGCTCGATCTTCTGCTGGACGAACTCTATTCGCTGTTCTCATAACGGTGCGAGGAACAGCCTGCTGGCTAGCCATTGTGTGCTGAGTGTAAGCAGGATAGCTCCAGACATTGGATGAGGAATGTCTATTGAGTTCACCTAGATGTCGAGAAGCGCTCATATTAACTTCCTCCCTTGATAGGGGTTCTATTGGATTCGGAAACACCAAATCCCCTGCATGCACAGCACTGTTAAACTTTGGAGGATTTCCTGTGCTACACACTTGCTTAGGGCTGTTGTCGTTTGAGACCGGACTGTTTTGGGGTTTCTCAGGAGATGGAGTTTGACTCTTAGAAACAACACCCTTTTTGACATCACGCCTACCATGCGGGTTAAGCGTGACTTGACGAAATGTTTCTTGTATAGGGTTGACCATATTGAAGGTAGCTTGATCATCACTAATCGAAGAATGGAGAGGATTGGGATTCTCGGCAGCTCGGCGGTTTCTTTGTCGCTGTTGTTCGTCGTGCTGTCGGCCGTCAAAGTTTGCCCAACCTTGGCTTAGCATGTGTAATCTTACCGAAGAACCTTGAGCCCGAAATTGTTCAGCGGTCCGCGCTGGTCTGCCACGTGCAAAGCCACCTCGATAATTGCGTGATCCATTGCGGCTCCCACGGATCTTTCCAACGCGCCCATCGCTTCCGATGAATGGTGCAGGTGTTCCTCTTGAAACGGTTGAGCTTTGGCTGGAGTCGCCTTGGATTGTATCATCATCCCACGCTTCATCGTTAGCGTATGCGCCGGTATAGCCATCACACTTGCAATAGCAGTCGACTCCGCACTGAAGTTCGCAGGGATGGCCACAGCGCAGTACCTTTTGGCAAGCCTCCATACAGATCAACCGACTATGTTCTACCCTGCATATCCAAGGTTAGAGTCTTGTTTTAAAGGGATAACCTGCGAGGGCAAGGAACTTTCAGTTCCAGACGATGAGGATATAGACATACCAATGGCAACGGAGGACACAATCATGGCCGCATTTGTCAAATTTCTCTCCACAGGGTTTATCACAGCCTCCATGATTGTTGATCCACTCATCAGGGTGGTTTATGCAGGTAGAATTCTGGTGTTTCTGACAAGTAATAGGTAGACCCCCGTCATAACTGAATCGATTCTGTCGACAGAAAACGTCATAAACTTGACCCCACATCATCTGAGACTCGGCGCATGCGTTCAACAGATTAATCACGTTCCCGAAAATATAGAAGCCACGGCGGGCACGGCTAATGGCAACGACACCTCGATTGCTATCCCGAAGAAAGCCGGCCCTGTGTGGTCCGGCAGTGCCATTACTGCGAACTAGGGATAAAATCACAATGTCGTTCTCCTCGCCTTGATAAGAATCAACCGTCTGGACATTCCTGAACGGCTCCCGGTGCTCTAACTTCCTGAACTCGCTAAGGATCTTCTTGCGCTGTCCTCTGTAAAACGTTAACACAGTGATTTCGGTTCCTTTAACGCCATTCATCATGAGATAGTCAATGAAGCGCACGATCATTTCGGCTTCCAGGATGTTGAACTTGCTTAAATTCTCATCTGTGCCCTCGCTCCACGTGTGATGGAAGAAGAAAGATTGTAGTTGGCCCATGCCGGGTATAGGACGACGAGCATCTGGCTTGCATACTACTGGGTGATCCCGCAAATCTGGGTAGAATGGACTGAGTACTTCTCTTAAAATAGGGTGCATACGACGCTGCATATTTAGCATCGTATACGGCATACCCATTTTAACGAGGCGCTCAAACATCGAAACACGAATGAAATATGGCGCCTCGTCCAAGAAAGGGGTATCACACGAAGGTGCCAGCTGCTGATGGTCTCCGACAAGGATGAGCTGTTGAAGTGATGGATATAGGGCTGAAAGAATACTAGCTTCCTTCGTCTCAGCGGCCTCTTCGATGAGCATTGTGCGCGGCTTGAGTGCAGCCAATAGGCCACGGTATTTGCACAATCCAGTCGTAGTGCATCCAATGATCTCAATCCCTGCCATCTTAATGCACCGCAAGTCTCTATGCCATTTGTTGGCCTTCAACTCCTTGCATATTCGCGCGTTGGCCACCAGCTCGGCGCGAAATTTGGCGCAGTGTAAACGTAACAGCTCACGTTGCCAGTATTGGTAGATGGCGCCACGGTATTGTTCGCTAATATCCCATAGGTTGTCCCGCTTAAGTTCCTTACGGATTACTAAATCGGCCTCAGTGTATTGTCGAGGATTCGCACCAGTCCATTGGTATTTGGTAGGCACCCATCTGCCATCAACCTTGTCGTCGTCAGCAATACAGTCATCCAGATCCATATCGTAATCTTCCGCATCGAAGTCGACCATTTCGTCATCTTCTTGAATATCGAAATCTGGATCACGTGCGTACATAGATGGTGCCTCAACTTGCTGATCACCAAGCCACTGGGAGAGTGAACCAGATGATTCCTCCATGGATGAAGCACATGCCCATCCATCTTCTGCCAGTAAGGATTCAGATTGCTTCTGTGTAATGATACCTGCAGCCAGAAGAGCTTGTAGATTAATTAATTCATCAGAGAATATGCCTGCTGCAAGTTCTTCCAGTTGGGCAATGGTCCTTTTTCGTTCCGCTTCGAGCCTTCTGTATTCCCTATCTGATTTGGGCCATCGAGCAGGCATGACATGACGACGAAGATTATACAGGCTATAGTGCTTGATATCTTCATTTTGTGTGCGACCGCCTAAGCGAACGGTGCAGAAGCCGAGGTCAATGAGCTGGCTCAGTATCTGGTCTACGGCGTGGTTGGTTTGGGCGGCAACGATGATGACATTTTTGCCGCGTTCTTGCTGGCTATCCAGTAAAATCTGTAGAGCCTGCACAGAGGTGAACGTTTTACCAGTGCCAGGAGGGCCCTGAATGATTGCCAGCTCCTTGGTAAGGATGCGATGCACTGCAGAAAGCTGAGAATTGTCTAGATTGGTGTAAGACGAAATCTGATTGTTGATGCCGTGGAGAACTTCATAACGTCTCAATGATTCTCTTCTTTCAGCTAGGAGTTGACGAACAGTTTCTGTAGGCAAGGTACCTGATCCCGGAATATGATGGACGAGGGAAGCAATGTTCATCCTTGGATCATCTCGAACGTACTGGGCTGTCAAATCACTCTGGTCGAGGCTGACTAGATATTTATCCAGAGGTGTGTCCACGTTCGCGACGTGCTGCAAGCCCACCATGCAATGACGTACAGCTTCGAAGTAGCCGCAACGTGTTTCGAGCATAACCAGTTCAGTAGTCGGATCCCAAATGGCATCGTTCATGTTTGCCCAAAATATTTGGATCATCGGAGGCGTCTGATCTAGACCGCCCTCAACTGAATGTTCGGCAATAATTGCAGGCATACAGGTGGTTTTAAACCCGTCCTCGGCGGTAGATATCACCACGAGACTCCCAGTAGTCAATCGGCGGGTCTGGGTCCAGCGGATTCTCTTCCCTGCTTTCTCGGTCGAGAATTGGATACGGCACATTGGCCCTAATCTGGTCATCAGATACCCTTGAACAAAAACCTAATTGCAGCAGGATTAGCTCACCAATATATAAGGTTTCAGACAGCAAAACTGACCTTCGTGTAGACACATGTGTCATCATCGTCAGCCATATTAGGCTCTTCACGGTACTTCTTTATAGAATAGCGTAAGAGGGAAATGGCCTCCTCACGCTGCAAACGATAATGGGTCTCCAGATATGTGTTTTTGTCCGTAAAGGCGTGGTCCCAGTTGTTGGGTAGGAGGCTATGGATCCTTTCAAGGTCTTCTGGGTCCTCCCAGTTGGGATTGAGGTCCCGAGATGTGGGAACTTCGGGATATGTTCGCCATTCAGGAATGTCAGCGGACTCTAAATGGCTGAATTTTATATGGCTTTGGATAACTTCCAGCTCGTCCTGTATTGGTATATATCAGTATGTAGTGTCCGAATTGATTGCTACACTGTTGATGCGTTCTTTTACCGTGTACTCGGGCCCAGCAATGGGGCGTTGGACCTCCATCCTGTTCTTGAAGATGGTCAGTCCAAATCTGATTATAAGCATCATAGCTCAGGAGAAAGTACCAACAGAGAAAATAAGTGACAACGCAAAAAGGCACTTTTATTGCGCTGCTGGCAATGTACTAGACAGATCACAAGAAAAAGAACTGTGTTTGAGACGCGGGGAGTCGTGGTAGAGTCCCGCCGGAGGTAATAATGTGTAAGATAACGCTTAAGCGTTGCTGCAGGAGATTTGAAGTGGTGGAGTAGAGGCGTAGCTTGGTTGACCAGTAGAGCTGAAACTTTGCAACTCGTAACGCAGAAGCCTTCAACGGGTCATCAACTCACAAGAGCCACTTTTGTTCTGTAGAGTGTGGTGTTATAGCGGGTTATCAATGGCTGGAGAGAACGTGCGCACATGTGTCATGAATGTATGTCGTCGCGCGAAGATGTGTGAGATCCTGGGAGCAAAGAGAAGACAAAACGAAGATTTGAATATATCACGACAGGGGAGACGATGGAACAACCAACTCAGGGTATCTTGCCAGCGATGTAGAGGTATGTACCTATATGATATGTGGATTAAGCACCGAGTAGGGTGCCAGGGTTGATGCCGGCGGAAGACACCGCGAGGACGTGCCACGTGGAAGTAGGTACTATAAGCAGAATTACGTACCAGTGCGAGTTGGCGAAGCTGGGTTTCTCAATGAGGTGGAGGTGTTGTATAACCTCTGTGCGAGTTTCGTGTCACTGGAAGGTCGATCGAATGGCCTGTACGTAGGGCAGAGCGGTGCAGATCTGTTTCTGGAGCGCCTTTCGATGTAGTGGGTAAGTAGGTAAGAATCTGCGTATGATAGTCAGCGACGAGTGACGGGGTTGTCAATATGACATGTTTTAGGACCGAGACGGAGTGAAAGGTGCAAGCTTCATACTATTCAGACAGATAACCACCAAATCCTTCGTCTGCCGACGATGGAGAGGGGGTTATTGTCGGTGAATGGTGGCCAACTTGGGAATCGAATCGCTACTACTTCAAGCTTGAAGAGTATCATAGTCTGATCAACGCAAATTGGCGAGGAATACTGTTGCAAGCAACAGATGATCTCTGAACCCGACTGATAATACCATACGAGTGCGTGTGTGCGAGTGTGAGTGAGTGAGAGTGTGTGCGGGAAATGAGGAGAAGGTGATGTGGAGAAAAAGAAGAGAGAAGGTACCTGGAGAAGAGAGGAAAGAAAAATGGAGGGAAGAGTAGGATAAGTGCTTGGTCTTAATATAGAGGGAAGTAGCAGATGGGTTTATTGACAGGATTGTGATGATGCAGGAACACACCGACTACTTGAAGTACCTGCCCAGTTCTGCACATACAGAGGCTTGTTGTTGACGCGCCTTCTCACATTGCAAATCTAGGTGATGCAGGAAACACAAAGCAAACAGCTGTTTCAATGGCTGTAGACTTTGCTTCGTTGGAAGGTACAAGGGTCGACGATATAGGTAGAACCCTTCTACAGATGCGCACTTTTAGTTCTGGTTATTGTAGGCAGCGCAGAAAAAAAGTGTAGCAGATACGTAACTATATCGAGATAAGAAGCTGTGATCATACTACTGAGGTACACACGTGGTTTGTAGAGTGCTGCTGTGCTACTGATAGCCGCGTACAAGTAGTCGTACTAGCAACAACAAAGCCTTTGTTTGGTACTGCAAATAGGTTCATGCAGAGTGAACAACGCTTGCTAAAAGATCTCATGTACCTGATGCCTGATGCAAGAGCAAGTGGTAGACACGATCGCATTTGTTACAATCAAACACTGAGTTGATTATGTTTCGGTGATTGCTCAGAGCTAAGAGATCTCGGACTCCATCTTTATTTGTAATGATCGCAAAACCAGCAATGAAGTCTTTGATTGAGAGTGACGGGAGGAGCTGGGTATTATTGAAAGGAGCTTGTTGAGTAGATGTATGTTATGACTAGCTAGCCCTACAAAAAACAACAGTGACTACTCTGTTCCTTTTGAATGCAAACTGATAGAACTACAATGATAATTTTGGACTGACCGCATCATCACTGAGTTCGATCACACAACTTCATTCCACTATTATCGAAGTCAGCAGCTAGTAGATCAAGGGAGACCCACAAGGAGAAGAAAAGACAGTAGGGATATTGGCGGCAACTCACCTTGGTGTTATTGACCTGGCGCGTTTTCAATTTATATTTTCCCTCATCAATCATCTTCTGCACAGTCCAATGCATGTTAGGTCGAGTAGAGCGAATCGCCCTGTGCCGGCCCAGATTGACCCGAATCCTCTTCTCCCAGCCCTCCTTATCTTTCGATAATACACGAATCTTGACCGGCCAAAGCTCAAGCACCCACCAGCTCTTAACGATCTTGAGCATGTCGTTGGGCGGCTGCATAGCGTCGAAGTGGTCCTCGTCAGACTCCGAGGGGAGGATATAATTCAGATCTTCACACGTTGGCGCGTCGTCGATAGTGTAACCTTCGGGGCCAATGGGCAGAAACGTCGACCTCCGCTGTATGGGAGCGAGAATCTTCTTGTTGTACTTCGTCATGAGGCGAGGCGGAGGGCCGGCGGTGGGCTTCATCGGCGGCTGGTACTCGGGCCACAGATTAGCGACGTCGAGACCTTGCTCCGCTAAGCGCGCCATGTCGAATAGGATACCCGTGTCGCACTCGAAGCACTGGCGGAGCATCCAGCGGAGGGGTATGCGCGACAGCATGTGACGGCTCTCGTTCCGGACAGCTCCGCCGCCAATGTCCGCGTGGGCGCCCATGAACCATACCTCTAGAGCATCTGTGGTGAATTCTCTGTAGCGATGATTTGCCTTCTCCTGAGCTTGGAATTTCAAATCCCATCCGTCGTCGCTGGAATCATCAGCCTGGTTATTGTTTGACGCGCCTTGTGGCTGCTTGCCGCTCATGCCAGCGGGCAATTTCTGATGCTTGAAGCGACGATCGAGACTAAAGTGGCGCCGTAGTCGACCGGCCGGCGTCAAGTCGACGGTCTCGCGGCGTTTCATATCTGGTGTCGTATCAGTCTGCTCATTCTCCCAATGGCACACCTTGAACTTGGCCCGATGTTCGTCTAGGGCCATAGCGTGTCGGAAGTAGCGAACCGTATTCGTAGCGGTCTTGCTAAATGGGAGTTTCCGAGGAAAGAAGCCGACGCTGGCGACGCAGTCGAAAAGACCCAAAAAGTAGACGCTGACTTCGGTACAGAACGTTTTCTTGAATTCCTCGGCAAGATATGCGCCATTGTCCGAGTCGTCTTTGTAGAAGTCGTAGGCGAAGTTGACCTGGGATGCATTACTAGCTGGCAACAGGCCGACTTTATGAATCATGCCAGCTAGGCATCGAACTCTGCGGAATCGTCAATGCAAAGGTTGCGTCTCGAGAGCAACCGAATAACGGGGCTTACGTGTATGCGCCTCGTGAAAAGCCCAGGAGGCAAATCTTGTCACCCTCGCGATAGTTTTGCATCAGAAACTTGTACGCGTCCTTGACATGAATGCCTATAAGTAGTGTTAGCAGGTTACATAGAGGTGCACTGGGTTGGTCTTTGACACACCCAATCCACTGCCCACCGCCATGTCCATAGCAGCGCCAATGCCATTTTTCAAACCTCCCTTGTCATAGGTGCCGATGCCACTTTGATAGTAGGTAACTTGCTGTTCAGGTGAGTGCTTTTTTAAGCACGAAACAAAGTGAACTCTAGAACCACTATTAGCATATCGGATGGAAGCACATCGAATTGGTCACTACCTACATGTTACTATTATCGTTGTCAAACTGATCCCCGGTGCCATCAAGACAGATTATCAGGGTGCGAGGATGATTCTTTCCATCTTCCGAATTTTTCAGGGCCCGGAGGGATCTAGGTAGCCTGCCCTGCTGTTTGTTAGTTTGACTTTCCAATCTCTCACCCTCGTTCTTCTCCATGCTGAGCGAATGCCTTGACCATATATCGAAGCAAGCAGTGTTGTCCAATAACAGTTATTGAGTGGTTCCAAGAATTCGAAGTGCAAGCGAAAATGAGAATGACTGACATGTAACAACCCGAGAAGCGAAGCTCTATTCTTTTACAGTCCACGATCGGCACACATACCAACACCACGGATACTGCCACAGATGTCATAAGCTAGCGCAGTGATCAGCATTGGCGAGCTAGCCCCCAGGGCAAATGCGATGTCCAGCTTTGCGATGGTAACTTGCTGAATGGGGTAAGGATTTACGTAGAGTATACCCACAACTACCGCTTTGGAAATTGCTGTCTGCTTCACTAAGTCGGAACAGGACTCTCCTTATACTTTGTATTTAGCAAGTTCATGAGGTAGTGAGAGCCACATCTGTTGCATTAGGCTACCTTGTCGGTGCACCTACACAGCAAGAGATGCGTGTTTGTCGTCAGGTGTGTGGTGGCGAGATGTAGACCCTCAGCATTTAGACCTAGTTGCTCTTATGAAATCTCTCTCATGCCTGTAAACTATTGCGTGTTGCGTCGAAAAAGGAGAGGCATGATGTGCAGCTAGACTATACTTCACTCCCAAGAATAGTGTAGACATGGTGCAGATCTGTAAATCAATAGTATGCTGTACTAAACCGTGATCGACAAACGGATCGTCCCGCGCTAATCTGTTATGAATTACCACCCGATAGTGAAGAGGGCCAGTAACTACATAACTCGGAATAGGACCCCATGCCAGATTAGTGGGGAGCTGAGCTGTTCTGTGTACACCACATTAAAGGAAGGACCACGATGTCCAGAAGTCGTAGAGGCTGTTACTGTTTTCGTCGTAGGTGCGTATGTAGTGCCTACTGGATCGCGATTATGTGCAGATTTTCAGCAAATCGTGTGTATAGCTCGTGCTCCATTTCGTCGAGAGACGCATTGTGATGTAATGGGGGTTCCTAAACGGGGCAACACGAGCCAGTCTCATTTTCGCATTCCACCGGGGGGGAACGGGGCGGCCTCATTTTTCGGCTGTTTATTGGTCGGTGGTAATATCATGCTTGGCTATCATTGCAGTTCGTCGACGAAGCCGAGTAGTGGAAGGGAGTTTGATAATAATGATGAAAGGTCAAGACTTGTTCGCTCATCCATTGTTACACTAGTCACGGGAGATGGGAGGAAATAAGTTAGGTCTGCGGACATGGACCCATCCGAATGGTAGCTGAGCCTGATATCTGTCTTCAGGTCCAGATGCGAATATTTGTCATTTGACAGTCATAGTACTCCATAAGATGAGTATGTGGTGTGTACGCTAAAACTATTCGATTAACTCCGATAGCAATATCATCTGGTCTGGCGTTGATACCAATCAAAATGGGTGTATGATTTATTCGACCTGTCAGCGCCAGGCATTGTCCCAGCCAGCCTGCTCAACAATGAATGCGATGGCAAGCTCAGAAAATCTCGCCATATGCTATACACGAGCGTCAGCGGTACTCTCTCATTTCAAATGGAACGTTGAGACTTACATCCAGTGAAAAATAACCAAGATCATCATCAACATCCATAGTATCATTGACTGTGTGTACGTAAGGGTCGTAGTCTCCCGGGAAGCGACCGTTCGCGAGTGGATTGCCTTCGGACGCAAATGCCGACGGGAAACCGTTCTGGGTAAAAGACATATAGTCGGAGCCAGCTCCAGGGAATAGCCCGTAAACGGCGGTAGGGATAGAGATATAGTCTTTGCTTAATGAGAGGACCCAGGCGGTCAACGCGTCGTCGGCATCTGTCTTGATGAGACCAATGGACTCGGGAGTCGAGTTCCGTGCGATGTAGGCTGTCATGTCAAATTCAAGCATGGCGCCAATCTTGGCACCTTGCTGCTTCTTGTCGCGCGCGATGGCTTGACTGCCAAGCAGCCCTCCCTCCTCGGCGGCATACCAGTGGAACTCGACAGGTCCATTCTTTGGCAGGAAGCCAGACTGGGTGAGGACGCGGAAGGCCTCGAGAATGCTGACGGTGCCGGAGCCATCATCATCAGCGCCAGGGGCAGGTAGCAGGGGAAAGAGATAGTTGGCCGAGTCCTGGTGGGCGCCGATGATGGTCAGCGGGAGGGACGAGTTGCGGATCTTGGGCTCGAAGCGGGCAATGATGGACGGCTGCGGGAACGGGTGCGTAAAGTACTCGAGAGAGATGTGGGTGTGGAAGGGCGCGGTCTTGATGATGTCGGAGATTTGCTCGTGCAGCCATTGGGCGCTCTGCTCGCCGTAGATATCTCCGTAATAACGGTTGTAGAACCCGGTCAAATGCGTCAAGACTTCACGCATGTTGTCGATTGAGATCTTACGGAAGAGTGGCTTCACAAGCGAATGATGGGCCAATTTAGGGAGATGAGCCTTGCCTGCCCACGAGACGTCCACATCGTCTTGAAAGTCGGTGATGTCTTTGAACTTGCGGCCCTGACGGCGGAGTCGTAGCTTGTCACCCTCAGTCATCCATTGCGGCGTTTCGTGACCGAGGACGTGGAGGAGGCGCGGTTCGGCGAGCTCGTCGGCGAGCTCGGGTCGAAGGGAGACGAGCGCATCAACGGGGTCATCGTGGGCGTTGAGGGCTGCGAGAATAGCATCGTCGATGGCATGGACAGGATTGACGGGACGGATGGGAGAACCGGCCTCAGTAGAGTCCGGCGAACCTAGAACGACCTGCGAGCCTGCACGGAGTGAAGCGGAGACTTGGGCAGCGGAAAGGCCAAGAGCCAATAGCTTAAACAAAATACAGTTCATGATGGCTTATTTAGTGGACTTAACTTATGCTAAAGCCACAGAACCGGCATGCATGTCTCATGTCCTTACCTAGCTATATATGTGCTTAAGTAAGCAAAGGGGGGGTTGGGTTTGGGAGCGCCAGTCCACATGGGGCAACCAGGTACTTGACTATAAAGAAAGGATTTATATAACGAGTACTAAAGAATACCCTCTATATACATATTAACTTTTTACAGCTTTCACTTGGTCGTGTAGAATCAACAGTAAAGTCGTTTTCATGTTGCAACTCCAACTTGAAAATCTAGGGAAAATTCGACCGCCACAATGAGAAGTTCCACGGTCGGCGACGTGTCGCCGACCGTGTACGAAATTCTGAAGGAGATCATTCAGCTAAGAATGACTTCCCGCTGAAGGTAATAAGGATTAACCAATGGCTGCACACTGATGTCCAGCCACGGCTGCGCAGCCGTCATGCTATGTAGGGACACCAATGCATTTCAGTACCTAGTCTGAGATGCATATTTCCCATAAGCAACTACAAACTCAGTATTCTGTAGCAAAGCCTGGAATCACTGAAAATGGGTGCTCTGAAATATAGGCCCTTGGACTCGTCAAAGAAGCAGATCCGACTCCTGACGTTATTGACCGGGGAATGGAATGACAAGATCACGTGCAAGCTCTCAGTAGCCTCTCTTGATGAAGAGCTGAAATACGAGGTGCGCCGGAATGACACGCACACCGATGCGATTAAAATCATGCTTACAGTGATAACGAACAGGCTCTTTCCTACGTATGGGGGTCCCAGACCGATCTAGTTGATATCGACGTCAATGGTATCGCATTCCCAGCTACCAGAAATCTCTATGCGGCATTGAGAAGGCTGAGAGAGCAAATTGGGAGCACTGGAAGCAACGAGAACAGCAGAACCCTATGGGTTGACGCAGTATGTATCAATCAGCAAGACGCCGATGAAAAACGCGATCAAGTGCAGCTTATGGGGGACATATATGGTCGAACAGTTCGTGGTCTCCTGTGGTTAGGCGAAGAGCCGGAGGAGCCACAGCCCATTGTGAGTAAAGAACAAGAGGATGAAGTCGCACGTCTATTGAAGATGTCGGGCGACGTCTTGACCGAAATTTCTGCTTCTTTGCCTCATCTCAACTTCCCCACAGAGCTAAGTTCGATGCCCGAGGTCAAGTTCAGGCCAGGTGCACACGACTTCAAAATAACACGAACACGGCCAGAGCATTGGGATCCCAAATTCGACCCAAGCAAGCTAGACCAAGTTGGCAAGCGTGCCCTTGAGGCGGATAGTTTCTACCAAGTTGGTTGTCTTTTGACAATGCTTGGCCTAGGATCGCATCTCAACTGGATAGCACATCTTCAATACGAGCCGGAAGACGCTCCAGCGACATTTCGAACGAATACTCGCCAAGCCCTGCATTGGCTTGGTACCCGACCTTGGTGGACTCGAATCTGGACTGTCCAAGAGTGCATACTGCCGCGAAATTCAGAATTGTTGTATGGGCCAGTTCGAATCCCGTGGAGGCGCTTCCTTACAGGTATTTCGAACTTTCAGAAACATAGGACAAGCTGTTGCGCCAACGTACCTGGGGTGAACGACAGTAAGTAGTCCCTGGCGTCATGATATCTCCGCCTTTCTGTTAATTTTCGGAGAGGGGCTGGGGTTGAGACCGATTTCATTTTATGGGGAGCTTCGAATAACTTCAAAATTACTCAGATGATGCTCAAAAAGGCGATCGCTGACCCTGAATGTTGTAGTGCTCAACGATCTCGTGGATACCGTACTGCCCTGCCTTAGCTTGCATCAATACTGCCATAGTGAAGACTTTAGCCTTCCTAAAATCTCAGGTGACCTGGACGATCCGTCGCATGTCTCATCACTATTTCGACCGGAATCTCTTCTGTGGACCTTTCGGCATCGTGAAGCCACCGATCCACGGGACAAGATCTATGGGGTTTTATCTCTTCTAAAGGGGCATTCTACCAATACTGGGCAAGATGCGAAGGACCTCATAGTGCCTGATTACAGCCCTGGCATGCGCTTTGAGAAAGTTTTCACGAGGGCAGTATTTAACATTATCAACTTTAGTGCGTCCCTCGATATCATCTCTCAACCAGGCTTTGTTTCTCGGGACCTTGATTTGGGGCTGCCGTCTTGGGTACCCGACTTCTCACAGCCTGTCAAGTTCGCCGGATCACTCGATAGATATTTAAAGCAGCTTCCATGCTACAATGCTTCCGCGGGACGACGTGCCTCTCTTGCCGCCATTGAAGAAAACATCTTAGTGCTTGAAGGCCGCCTACTCGATACTATCGCTAGTACTTCTCGAGCAATGCTCTACAGAGTCGAGGAGTCCCAAAACTCTATCATGCAAGAGTGGTACACATTTACAAGGGATGCCTATAAGAGTACGATGGAAAGCTGTAGCACCCCCTGGAAGGACAGATTTTGGCGAACTTTATGTGGTGATACCATCATGACGGAGCGTAAAGTTCTAGTCCAGGAGGACTTCAAGGCGCCACTTAGACGAATACCGTCAGGATCGGGTCTCAGTGCAACGAGCGAGGAGGCAGCGTATAATCGCTGGTGTCGAACACAGGGTCTCGAAGAACTCTGTACAGAACTCTCACCCATCATCAATGACAGCGGCGAGGATGTTGTTGGCGAGTCTCCCGTTGGTAACATTGGATATGCGATCAAGATTTCAACCGCGACTAGAAAATTGTTCGTAACTAGCAAAGGTCATCTAGGTCTCGGCCCACCTATGGCCGGCCTGACCTATCCACAATCAGATCGCATCTTCATCTTTCCCGGGGGCAAGACACCTTTTGTACTTCGCTATGTTGGCATGCGCCATGTACCGGGATTGGGAATGAAGCCCTGCCACGAGTTGCTAGGAGATTGCTATTTAGATACATTCATGGACGGCGAGGCAATGGAGAACTTTGAGACCAGCAACCAAACTGTCTATATAGTTTAGTTGATGAACGTCTGGATCATCATTCGCCCGTGCTAGGCCTTCGCAGGAGAGGGCCCAATTGTCGATCAAGTAGCAACAGTCGACAAGTTATGTGGCTCCTGTCTAATTTCTAGATATGGTTGTAGTTCGGCGTTAACTTGGACGACGGATGCGTGTTCGGCCTCCCGAATGTTAAGAGACAAAGTGAGAGTTCCCTTATCAATTTCATACACTATTTCCCTTGTTGATTTTCCAGATAAGAAGTGCTGGGTACCTTGCGCTGTTTGTTCGAGTATGGCTTCCTTTCTCAAGTCTTGTCCGTAAGCTTGAGAGATGGACGCATCAATCCCTGTTTTAGCGTCTAACAGCTTGAGGTGAATGACGACGTAACAGTTTCGGTCAGGGTACTCGGCGCGGTATATAGCGGCAAGTGGCCTACTCTGACGGAAGCGGATAGATACTGCCCCATTCTCTTGAATATCGGCCCCAACCTCTATGCCGTTGACGAGAGTGGCATGCTCAAATTTGAAGCGCCATGAAACATTAGGTATTCTCTGAATCACAACAAGCCTCTCTGGATCCTCTTCCACCCAGGTAGCACCCCAGGGATTCTCGCCTGCGGCTACCAAGACTCTTTTTAACGTAGCTTTCTCGAGTACATCATCGATTGAAACTTTAACGAGCCCAATACGCGCGTACTGTTGCCGGGATTGGTCGTGGTTGAGAATAACAGCTATACGTGAATTCACATCGTTACCTTGTTGACAGTTTAGAATTGCGAGCACTCTCTGTTGCATTTCCCCCTGCAAGTGGGGAGGTTCGGGATTCAGATATTTCATGGACGACTCTCGCATTAAAGAGTAAAGAGGGATGGCGTGGCAGTCTTCCAGTATAGGTAGAGATATACGGACTCCCCTGTTGGTAATCGCGAATGGTAAATCATCCAGATTATGACCAAATGGATGTCCAATGCTTCTCTGGATGCTGTGAGAGAAAGTGTACTGGGCAGGGCACGAAGCGAGTAAACCTTGGTTCGTTCCTCCTTGCCAGGCAAATATGGATTCATCGTCTAGCTCCTTTATTATCTCCTCTTGAAGTCTGCGGAATGCCCTTCTACCTTCGCCGTAGAGCAGAGGCATTGCCACGCCGAAGAGGCCAAGCAAGCAGTAGGCTTCATCCTCGATTCTTGTCGTGTATCTTCGTGAAGCCCACTGGATGACTCGTTTCAGCACCCGCAATGTTATAAGGGGGGAATGAGTAATCTCTCATCACCGGAAGAATAATATGTGCTTGAAGATGACTGAAAGAGCCTTGAAGAAACAATTCTCACTTACAGACATCTTCTGACTAACGCTATAATCACTGATGTTACGAAATCTAAGAACCTGCCTCGGGATAGAAGTAGCTTCAGCAACGGCTTGTCTTAAATCAAGTCGAGTACCAATTCTTATCCAACCAGAGGAGAAAAATATCACGATATTGGGAGCAATCAATTCCTGCAGTGTCCAACCACGTGTCCAGTAACGACTACGCTTAAAGCTCAACCTTCCCTCACACTGTACGTCCTCGACATCCGCAAGATAGGCGTAGCAGAGCGTAGCATTCTCATACCATCGGTACATGGAGTTTATAGCTTCGGAAATTTCCGCAGAGCTTTGCTTATCGATGCAGCAGGTATCGATCCACTATCGCCATCGTGTGTCATGAGTTAGAGCAAATCCATGAGAACGAACAAAGGGGTTGGCCTACCGCGTAAGGAAGCCCATCGAAACGAGCTTGTTCGCAGCAAAGTTCGATCTTACGATATCCTTTCCGCGATGGAGCTATGCCCCCTCTCATGTCTTGCAGAGTCACCTCCTCTTCATCCCAAGTGTGAGACAAGATAGCGTATCGCGGGATTCGGTTCCCGTGGAACTCGCTAATAACTAGCGTATGCACATTAATGAGTCGCATAATACAGCTCAGACAACACGATGCACTGCGGGACTGAATTTGGCATACAATGAGATAAGTCCGTGGTAAGCTGGAAGCTCCCCGCCTTGAATCTCAAGGTTAAGCACGACAGCTGACTGCGGACCGTAGAGCATCATTACAACTGTCATTATTCACCCCTGTAGGAGAACCTCTACTGTAAGCACGTTACCGCTTGCGAACCCCACGATCAGTGACAACAATATTACTAATAATCAGGAGAAAATTGAAATTCCGCCCCATTTATCAAGCCTCATCCCGTACTTTAGTAATGCATTTACCAGTCCATAGATAAGGGAACCGACTGGTTTAATTCGAGATGAATTGATTCCTAGGTGAGTATGTTGTATGACTGGCTAATTATCCGCTTCAGCAGATGTTCAGCAAATGCATGCCATGTATAGATTTAGAATGAGTAGCGTAAGTGAGGTAAAAGTGGCTAGCATAGCCCCTGAGTAGCAAAGCTACGGGGTAAAGAGATTCTTCTACATTGTAACTGTCTAAAGACCACAGGAAGAGTAAGTTCGGCCTATCTCAGGGGCTTCAAGGTACGCTTTTACTTGACTCACGTCAATAAGCTTGGTTTAGCAGCACTCTTAGTCGATAATTGTTGAGCAGATGACCTAAGTGAGATCTATATGGTTTGCTTGATACTCTTCGTGGGATAACCACGATTTGTACGCTTCGGTCTCTCAGTGATGCTATTAAGGCCGCGTTGAAGATAGGCTTACATAACGCCGATACAAGTCAAAAACATGAGACCAGTAGAATTGTAGATATAGAATTAGACTTCTAGCTCTGAATTGAGACCCTGAGGCCATAGTATCTTATTGATAACTCAGCTCTATTCTACGAGTCTTTGGCATGAATAGCCTCCGGCTACATGAACACCCTTTGCTCGAGATACAACTTCCCATTCATTGTAAGGCCAGGGCCTTGAAGCCCACACTCACAGTAGCTGATAACTCATTGCAGTAAAGACTCCTAGACGCATGGTATGTACTATCGTATAGAGAGTGGTTTTAGGCTCCAAATAATAACGCCGCTAATGATGAATAGGCCCTACTACAGTTTAGCAATAAGTTTGGGAAATGGTTTCCCATAGATACGTACCGCACAGACGTAATACGGTATCCCCCCGAGCAGCGTATTGTCGTCAAGAAATAGTTGATAGAGTGGATATAGAGCGAAAATTCCAATTAGCGTGCCAGCGCTCTCTATTGATGCGATTGTCAAGAAATAAGAGCTGGAGGTCTCGTCTGGTACTATGTCCGCGACAAATGCCAAGAGAGCCAAGTCTGTGGCTACTCCTAGGGTATTGATCACCAAGCCTTGAAATATTTAGTTCCATCCATATTGTAATACTGGCATATTGTCTTAGTTTGAACGTACCTGTCATGAGCACAGGGTTTGACTGAGCGACACCGATCAAGCCGGCCCCCAGTGCAAGTAGAAATATACTGATCTTGGCTATATATAAATTGATCGTGTCAGGCTCCTCTGACGTTGTCTTCGACCAAAATATCACCGTCAGAGGTAAAAAGGCCGAGAAAATGATAAGCGACATGACTGATCGAGTGAGCCACAGGTAGCTTGCCTGAATTACCACATTAGTCGATCGAAAGATTGATGGTATTATATGTACTCGCCACTATGGGTGTGACACCGACTCGGTGCTGAATATAAGTAGTAAACAAAGGACGGGTGGCTTTCGCTATTGCTGCAAACAAGAACACCCAAACCAGAAGCTTCAGAGGTTTTCTGACCGCAAACACCTTATTGAGCCACATGTTGCAGGATGCTGTTATAAGTCCAAATGGTGTGCCTGAAGAGGCATTTTGACTTGCCGCAAGAGGCGGCAGTAATGGCTGTACAGATGAGTCGTTGGTCCAATCTCGGCCACCTGCCGAATTTCCAGCTGTACCATAGACTATTGTGATCAAACCCGCAATGATGCAGCATATGGCTGAGAAGAAGTGTGGCATTGGTAAGCCTTGCTTCGCTAGAAACGGAGTGATGGAGGAAGCGATAGTCTGGCAGATCACAATCACCGCCCCAGTTGTATAGACGAGAGTTGAACTATGGACCTCAGAATTAGCCAAGTAGTTATGTTGGCAGACAATCGAACGAAAGGTATACCGCAAGCTACCAGAAGTGATTTCTCGTATAGCAATGATTGCTAGGAACGCCGTAGCGTGAGATCCACTTCCTATTATCTTGAAAATCGGAGCAATAGCGAATATCCAGGCATGCCCGTCGATTCGCCACAATACTATTCATAAGTGAGCATTCAGAATGATCAAAGACATACATAGTTCCTCACATGAAATTATAGAGTAGATTGACGCTATCAAGATGCTCAAGATGTTAATTTTTACAGCATTCTGGTGACTGTACTGGTTGGATACAAAAATGAGGATAGGCTGGCCGATTAAATCTGTTTCCGTCAGTTGTGTCTAGTGGCTTCAGATGCTGAAATCTCACCTGAGACTACAGAGAGAATCAGAGATGTCGTTGTAAGGTTCCAAAAGCCTGGAATCTGGGGAGACTCAGACTTGAGGGCATATGATATATTGTTCGTAGATACACCATCGGCCAAGGTGAGAAGGGCGAGGACAGCCACCGCAAGGAGGCTACCCTTAGTACTATACTCGTTCTCTGAACTGTTCGACATGGCGTTACAGAATTCTACAACTAATTACTCAGACAACGGCATGGCGAGAAACGAGACAGAGAGCAATCGAGAATATACGTGCGCAGGAAATGGGAATTTACGAGAGCGGATTTGAAATAAGGCGTGGAGTTTATTTTGCGATACCTATCCTAGGGTGCAAGGTAACAGCCGGGGTTTGACAAGGGCGGATTGGGGCTCATCCCTATCGAACCAAATACCCGTGGCTTAATTGTGGCTTAGAACATAGTATATTAGAGTCGCAGATACGTGAAGATCATACGGTCTCAATCTTTCTGGTTCATAGCGTACTTATCACCCCCTTGCATGTGTGGTATATAGCTGCCAGGGCCCCTTTTCGGGAGTTCGTAGTTTCTAGGCTCCCTTCATGGTATGGCCCACGTTGAGCCGCACTACTATGTACTGATTGAATCTGTTAAAATAGGTGATAAGCGTCGCCCTGCTATTAAAAAACCCCCCACACTCCATTTCCGAAAATATCTATGACTGGCTGGATAGACGGATCGCACAGTTTTACGCCAGATTTAGCGAAGAAAGGCACCCTAGCCACTGCCATTGGTTCACCATGCCGACCTCCCGCGACACCCTCCATCTCCAGCTGCGAGTTTGCACACCGATGTATCATGCATTAATGCCGACTGTTACTAATGTCGGCATATTCTGGCGACCTATAAAACGTTGCTTACGTGTGTGGCCTTACTGCTAGGTATTCAAGTAGTCCAGCTATCGAGCGCATCGGAAATTCGCGAAAGCGAACAATCGCAGTCTCTCCAATCGGTCTTCTTCATTATAGCTGGTACGCGGTTCAAGTTCCTCTACAGTTCAGTAGTCGGAAATGATGCATGCCAAGTCGGAAAATAAATATGCAATTAATTTGAAATGATACAATGAAGAGGCCAGCGTTGCTATCGTTTTGCATATTCAAGCAATACATAAAGTAGCGACAAGGTTAACGAGGGTCGTGAGCCGCATACGTCTGAGTCAAGGAAACATACAAAAAGTACTTATGGGGTTATCAAAGGTTCGGTGTACCTCGCTCAATTTTGTATGGCACCTGGACCACTACTCTGTGCTTTTGCCTTGAGTATTGCAATGACGCGAAGGTCTGGTGCGCGTCAGGGCGGATATAGCAGCCGAGACGGCACGGAAAGGGTGAGTTCTGTATCTTCTCGGCTATAACAAGCGATACTGCAGGCGGCGCTCATTCGTGTACCAGGTTGTACAGAGCTCTGGCACCTCGTCGGAAACAGAGGCGCGGGACCCATGCTCAGGACAGAGCCCGAATAGCAGCGGAGCACTCGTTGCATCGAATCTCCAAAAGTTACCGACATGGATACCTATTTCGGACTACCTGCTTCGCAGTGATGACCCTTTTCCCTATGGGAAGATGACACATCGTTCTTAGCAGAGATGGGGGCCCATTTATACGCAAAACTTGCGACCATTCAGTACTTGGTCCGTTTATAAAGGCCACGCTATTCACGAGCAACTCGAAAGTTTTCATTAGATCTATGGTTGATGGATTCAACTGACACTGCAGCTGAAGCTGAACTCCGCCGAGCCTTCATTTCGGTTAACAATCCTGGGGGCTTATCAAGGGTTGCATCTTGTTTGGAATATCAGGTTGTCCTACACATGTAGAACTCGGTTTGTGCTTTGCCTATGAGCAAGACTATATGAAGGATTCAGCACTGAAGATGCAGCTGAAATGACGAAAATGGGAGGGCGGCGCGAGAAAAACGAACAATGATGGCGGACCTGGACAGCTTATAAACATAATATCGGCAAGACCAGCTTCCCGACCGCGCCAATTGTCATCATTAGCACCAAACTCCTGACAGAAATGAATAAAAATCAGCTCATATTTGTACTCGAGAAGTTAGCTCCGCATAGCACTCAGATCACAAGACTGCAGTAGATGCTAGACATCACATTGTGGCTAGAGTCGTGGCGCAACGCGAAGAGATTATTAGGTAGTTCCAAGACCTGCCCCCGCACTAATTATGTCACCCCTATTGACTCTCGTGGCAACCTCTAAGTCCTGACATCTATCATCCGGTTATTGCCTGCATTTAGGATTCGAACTGATTAGATATAAGCCTCCTTTAGGAACAGAAGCGCAAGTGCCTTGTCCACATGGCGCAAGACACGAAAAGCTTATGAAGATATGTTAACCCACCTACTTGATTGGTCGATGTTGAGCCTCAGCCTCTCTTTTCCGGACGAACAGCTAAGGATGAACACCGATTCGTGGCATTGAGCTAGCACACTACAACCTCTGACAATAACTAACTGCTAATGTCTAGATCCCAAGTGTCCCTTAACTACCAATTCGTATAGATGGGCGACTGTAGATATATGACGTCGGCCTGGACATGGCTTACTATCCCCCCCCCCCGGGCCGGAAGGAGTCCAGCTCGTTATGCTGGCGTTATGGTGACGGTGAGGTTGGGCTCACGTGAAGTCCCAGCGCTAGCAGAGTTTAAACGAACTGGCCTGACAAATAATGGTCGGATTGTTGTAGAATTTGTTCTCTTCTCATGGCACGTAATGTAAGGCCACAGTCTGAAGGCGCAAGAGAGAAACTCACGAGACATCACGGCCTTCTTTGGCGAACTAGGGAATGTTACAAATCACAACTTCGGCGGTATGGATATAAAAATCAGTGTGCCCCGGGGTTAATGATTACTGTACACAGCCCAGGAAACATGAACGCCATGCCGGATCCGGTATGAGTCGGTCATTGACTGAGCAAGGCAATTTTTGACTTGCTGCCATATTCACTGCTTGTCTAACAATGAACAAAGCCTCATAATCACTGGAGAAACATGAAATAATAACGTGTCTCAAATTGAATGTGCGCGTTGCTTCTCAACCGGACATGATACGCGCGTTCGCAGCCCTTGTGGCCATAGGCCTCTTGGCCCCTTCGGCGCTCAGTTCCAGCAGCGAAAAGCGTCCAAATATCGTCTTCATTCTCACGGATGACCAAGATTTGGAGATGGGCTCCATTGACTACATGCCCCTTCTCGGAAAGCATCTGGGAGCTAAAGGCACAACTTATGAGAGGCACTACTGCACCACGGCGCTGTGTTGCCCTGCACGGGCCAGCATCTTAACAGGCAAGATGGCACATAATCATAACATAACAGACGTTGTCCCGCCGTTCGGTAAGTTTGCCTCAATCTTGATAGACTAGGACGTAGGCTTATCTTGTGAAAGGCGGTTATGCCAAGGTCGCTCAAGAGGGAATCAATGACGACTACCTTCCTCTCTGGCTTCAAGAAGCCGGATGGGACACGTACTACGTCGGAAAGCTGTGGAATGCACACAGCACGGACAACTACAATGGCCCCAGGGCTAGGGGTTGGAACGGGAGCGTAGGTCGCCAATTTCCTCAATGACGTGCTGTTGTGAAGTCTAACCCCTCGTGGAAGGACTTCTTGCTTGACCCGTACACGTATGACTACTACAATCCGACGTTCGTCCGAAATTATGAAGAGCCTATTCATCATGTGGACGAGTATTCTACGGATCTCGTGTCTGAAAAGGCGCTCGGCTTCATAGATGATGCCTCGAAGAGTGCACGTCCATTCTTCCTCGGCGTTGCGCCGGTCGCACCACACAGCGAGACACAATACGTGAATGTTAACGGGACGTCTAAACCAGTGACAAGTGCGCCAATTCCAGCTAAAAGACACGAAAACCTGTTCTCGGACGTCGTTGTACCGCGAACGCCACATTTCAACCCACAAACAGTAAGCATGTTGACTTAAGAGCACCGGGCAAAAGAACCTCTGACAGAACAAGCAGAGCTAACAATGAGCTCCCAGCCTTCTAGCGTCTACTGGGTTCACGACCTCCCCAGGTGGAATCAGACTCACATTGATGGCAATGATCTCTATTACCGGCAACGTCTCCGGTCCCTGCAGGCTGTCGACGAGATGATAGAGGCCATTATAAAAAAGCTGGAAGAGCACGGTATGCTCGATGACACGTACGTTCTTTTCACAAGTGATAATGGTTTCCATGTCGGGCAACATCGGCTTGAACCTGGGAAATTTTGCCCTTTTGAGGAAGATGTGCACATCCCGCTGTTCATACGCGGACCCGGTGTGCCGGAGAACGAACGTGCGCCCATCGTCACAACTCACACGGATTTAGCGCCTACTTTTCTCTCGATCGTCGGCGCGTCGGCGCGTGAAGACATGGATGGAGGGGCGATTCCACTCACGAGACAAGCCATCGATGCGTCTGTCGGAAACCGATACGAGCATGTACAGGTTGAATACTGGGGATACGCTGTGTCCGAGGGGGACTATGCGTACCAAGGTAAGATTTGACACGCAAAACGATGTAATTTGTGAGCCTAATGTTCTGCTTTTCAGGGTACCTAATTCCCAACAATACGTATAAAGCACTACGCATCGTAAGCGACGAGTATAGCTTTTACTATTCTGTGTGGTGCACCAATGAGCACGAACTCTATGACATGAAGGTAGGGAGCAACAACAAACATGCCGCAATAATTCAACTCCCAATACTGACAACCTGCTATTGCAGAACGATCCGTATCAATTGAAGAATATATACCCGACATACCCTGTCGAAGGGGCTGAGCCGGTCTTCTTTAACCGCCCCATCTCGCAAGTTCTCAATCGTTTTGATGCTTTGACCTTGGTTCTCAAATCATGCAAGTCCGAAGGTTGTGTCCAGCCGTGGAAACTACTCCATCCAGCGGGCGACGTAAAGAATCTAAAGGAAGCCGTAAATCCCAAGTTCGATGAATTCTATGAGAATGACGTGCCGAACGTGAAGTACGATCACTGTGCACAAGGATACTTCCAAGAACTCGAGGGGCCAATGTATAACCAATCTATTGCAGTTGTTCCGGCCGAACTGGGGAACTTTCTAAGGAGAGTTTAATCAATGCGCGGTAACAGGCACGTCAAAATCAACACATATACTATGAGTTGCAGAGTTCAAGACCCTTATAGACCATCCGCCAAAGCAGTATTCTCTTTTGTGATTCTTGCCCACTCCGCGCTTTTCTTCCAAACTTTTGTTTGCATATCCAAGTTCAATGTCAAAGAATCACTCTCATCATTCTTGAGCAAGGTGAAGTAGCCTCATTCATCGGGTTGCGCTTTATTGACAGCATACTCTATCATATTAATACCTACCTCAACCGAGGAGCGGAATGTGGGATCGGCAAGACGATTGATTACGGGAATTAAAGGCTTCGGAACAAATCTAGCCATGAACTGGATGAATCTCGGGGCATTAGTTCGAAAGCATCGGGAATCGCCGAGCCCGCCCGGGTTAACGGCTATGGCAGTGATGTTCTGAAACTTGGGGTTCTTATTCGAACATATCAATTAGTCTTCTATTCATTTAAGACGCTATGTCTGCAGCTTTGCTTACAAGCGACAAGTATCCGTTGAGAGGGTAGATCCACGTAGTGATGAGGAGCTTAGCATTCGAATAGCGCTGAAACCCGCGCCCTTGCTTGTCTTTATCTGGACATGGTCGAAGAAGCTCATCCAAGTCGGCGGGAAGATCCGGCAAGTACGGAGACATGCGTGTCTTCTTGCGGAAATGTGCAACGCTAGAAAGAAGCACAATGCGTCCTCCGTCGGAAGAGAAACCCCTGATAAGGCGAAGGATCAGACAACGTGAGACATATGACTGATTTGTATGGTTTTGTCAAAGCTGTCCACAGTGAACTCGGAATCGCCAACAAGATCCCAGTAGAAGGCATTGGCAACGATGGCTTTGAGCGGTGGATACTGCCCGCTCTCGATGGCGGATGAGAGTTCGGTTGCAAAACCGTGGACACTATCAAGGCTCGCCAAATCCAACTGATGTATTGAGGCGTGGGAATTAGGGTGTCGCGATATCACTTCGCGCAAATTCCGCGTATTGAGGTCGTCGTCTGAAGCATCCCTAACCGTGAAGATGGCAGTATATTGAGGATACGTCTTGAGCAAGTGCCCAGCTGCGTGCGCACCAGATGAGCCGTTGGCACCCGTGAAGAGGATGGTACCAGCCATAGCGATGCCGACCTTATCTAGTGTAGATAGCCAGTTCAAAAATGAATATCGAAAGATGAACATGGCAGCCATTCCCTATGCGATGACCTGCCTGCATGCTAACAAGGATAATTCGCGGGCCGCTCTCGTTTTGATGTACTACCAACAGCACAAAAATCTCTTGACGCATGTGCATATAACAAGTTCCATAAATAGGACATGTCACGAACAGCATATCGAGATCAGGTCGTCAACCGAAGGGACTAGATCTTTAAGGAATCTGACGATGAGATAACATTTGAGTATCATTAGAACGCTAGTACTAAGGCTGTGGTACGGGCATATGGCGTCGAGATATGAAGTTAGCAGGCTATGCTTCACCTGGAGCAAATAAGATTGATTTCTGACATTACTAAGTGATGGGAGTGCTAATATGAACAATGTACCGTTGTCAGGACTGGCATGCGCTGCAATGCTTCCTCCAATAGTAAATGATTGAGAAAGAATCCATTAGCTTTACAAAATCAACTGGATATTTTGCACAGGACGGGTATTATCCCCCAAAAAGCATCTGCGTGTACGTATAGTTCAAACTCTGCGGGTTGCCACGGATAAACTCCTTTGGTCGATGTAGCTCTGCCTTGTAATCTACACTAGTGTCAGCATTACATATAATCCCCCGGATCAAGTTGAAGTGCGCAATCAACTCACTCGAAACAGGAGCATTAAAATCACTTTGTATGCTTAAAATAAATCTCCTCGCTAGCGCGCTGTTACTCAGTAATTGCTGGTTTAAGGGTTTATTCCAGTTCTGCTTCAAGGGGCTACTCCCTTGATTAACAATCCTGAAGTGGGTTGCGATGATGTCTGCAATATGCTTGTTCTGGTCGCAATACTCTGACGGGGTTCTCCTTAGGGGCCACTATAACAACTGGGATCAGTCTTCATCGTTGTAAGCATCGCTTATAACCGGGAGTTATTCACTTCAAATGCAAGAGCGAGTTTTGCTCAGAAACTTTGCTAGAAGGGGGTGTATGTGTCTGGGGATGGCTTACAGGAGCAGCACCTCTGCTGCTGGTCTCATACTCCCACGCTCTCATATTCCATGTGTCTCTCTCCAAACTATGAAGCAGAATGAACGAAGCCAAGAAAATAGAACACCAATGGTTCCGATGCTGTTTGAAAATTGCGACTTGAAGTTTCTCCAAGATCTCCCTCTCCATCTCATCCATGCGTGTTTCGAAAGCCCTGTCAAGTTCTTGATTGACTAGGCGCGGCAGTAGGGTAATGCCATCCCAGTACCCCGGCAGCTGGAGCGGGAACATTCCGATAAGATGGCCACCGCTTTCTATCCTCCATGGATAAGTGAAGAATATAGCCTGAATAGCCCAGAAGCGCAGTGCCAGTCGAACTAACTCTAACTACGCCTCAGTCAGCTAACGTTTAAAGGGCTCACTCTCATTGGGTGTACGCACGCCTTCAATCCTAGCATTTGTATCCTCAAAGTCGATCTGTGTCACAGCGAAGAGGAGAATATGATGGAGCAAGCTATTGTTCACCGTGCTCCTAGATTCCCTGAGAATCATATCGCAGGCCAACTTCTCACAGTACTGGTCGATTTTCTCCGCAGTGAGTGTGCCGTATCGAAGAGTAAAAGACGTACTCCTGGCAGTAGGATATATCATCCCTGCTTCGAGACCACGAAATATCGTGTGCGTGAGCGCATTCTCATTTCGTGCAACGTAATGTTGAAGCTCAAGTTCCAGCTGCGTGTCGAAGCCATTCGATATCTTGATTATGATCGGCCCTAAGTTAGGATCTCGCCAGGTAAATTCAATGATATTGTTGAGGAGTGTTCTTATTCGTGTCTTGTAAAGGTCTTTCGAACAGGTTAGCTTACACATTTCTCTCTTAACCGTGTAATATCGGACTTACCATGCAATAAAAGACGAGAATCTTTAAAATCAGCCTTTATGCAGAGCTGTCGATAGATTGGCGATTTCGAACATGCGTCACAGCAGTTGTCATCGCCAATGCACCATAGGAAAGTTAGCCCAATTTAGTGAAACTCTCTTGGCGTCGTACTTTTTTCTTAGCAATTGTGCAGTGAGAACAACTGAAACCTCGTTCACTTGGTCGCCCACGTCGTGTACATGGGACGTCCCCGCTGCTGCCAGAAGACGGAACCTTTCGCTTGAGTCCTCGGTTGCGCTTGCTATTAACACGACTGCACTTCCGAAACTGGGGAGGTAGTGGAGGGCCTCCCGTCGATATTCGAAGCGATATGTCGAGGCTGTTACTCAGAAGCCCATGGCTCGCTGTTAACTGCTCTTTCTGGTTCAATCCCAGGCCGACTTCTCGTCTAGCCATGCTAAGCGCGCCGTGAGACTGCATTGAGATCCCTTGTTCCGGGTATGTCTTCATGATATCGTGAGCTGAGTCTAACGCCTAAGTTAGATGGTGGTCAGCAGATATCCGAGGGACCAGGGTCGTTTCGAGATGCCAACCTTCGACAAGGGAGCATGGAAACCTAGCGGGAGCGGTTCTTTCTGTAAAATTCGGTCGATATTATCCTTTGCTATAGCTTGAACGGATGCCCAGGCTTCGTGTTTAGTGAGAGGCTCCGTAGTTGTAGTTAATGATGACACAATGCCCTCAATTGTACGGGTCAGTTCCACCCTGGAAGCACTGGCGGCGCCGTCCGAACTCTCGTGCCCGCCCGCATCTCCAACGGCGTCGGACGAGCCATCGTTATCTGACCCTGTGGGGGTTAGCCCTCCAAGGCTGTTTGTGCTAGGGGGGGTAGGTTCGACGGGAGACTGGCCAAGATCGCATTCGTGCCATTGGTGTTCCCAGCTCGAACCTAACCGAACCATCTCTGTGTCAATAGATTCATGTAACTCGTTCATGCTGCATTCTGATCTCCGCTTGAGAGCAATGCTTTTGTTCCAAGATCGTCCAGTGGCGGCGTCGCACGACAATTTATCGTTGCTGACTGCGGGATAACTGTGCACGGTTCTGCGCGTGAGCCCGTTGGGGAAGGTCTAAGGTGTTCGTGGCGTCTGGTTCGCTCGATCGGTGGCTGGCCTCCCACGTCAGATAGACCTCCAGCCCAGTACTGCAGTACCCTCTACCCTGCTCATTCTTACCCATGGTGCAGCCTGGATGTGCCGAGAGGTCTTCTCTTGGCATGTATATGCACCGATTGGGTGTTAAAGGCGAGATGTGCAAACGCTGTCAGACTACCCACCATCCAGAGCTTTACAGTGCATAATAGCCGGATGCGAATCAGAGCGACGGGACGCATCGGGTCAGGTTGACCGGTGACAGGCCGCCCCGGCAGATCTTCCCCAAGTGGTTGAAGACCCCATGTCGCAGGCCTCGGTCGCAATTGTCTAGGCAGAACTCATTGCCGCCAATAACGACTACAGTTCGCCGCCAGCTTCACACCCTTTCAGGCCATTGCGAAGGCCTCAACCAGCGCGACTGGGCACTTTTTCCAGTGCGGCGGCCCATCGAATTCCTCTGCGCCACGTGTATATGCTTTTGCGGAGAGCCGGGAACATTGAGGCTCTGCTCTCAGGACGGAGGGTACTCTTGGAAGATGGCGACTTAATTGCCTGCGCGCTCTTCATATAAATGACCGTGATCAACCGAGCTGCCCTAGGAGCGGCAAAATGTTCACGGTAACAGGTCAAACCAACAACGTCACCTACATTCGAGTACGGCGGCACGACTAGGTGGCATGGAGGACATCAATACTTTCAACAGTCTCGGCACGCTCAGCCAAGCTAATCAAGTGCTTCAGACTCGTCTAGCAGTTCTTGGTCATAGGAAAGATCTCCATGAGCTCAGGTACGTTACCTACACATCGGCGAGAATAGCATTAATCTCTGCGTATAGGGATATCTTTGAACGTTATGATATAGCTTCGGAAGTGGGACTCAGCCTTCTACATAAACACTTCACGATTGATGAAGGAGAGATGGTCGTAGAGTTTGGGCATGTATCTACTCCCTGGCCCGTGCCTCCCAATGGCAAAGTAGCCGGTGGTCATGTTGTCCCTAGGTCATGGAGATTCCTGAGCGGCAAGTTAGTGCCATATGAATTTGGCTTCAATCATCCCGCGCAGTCCGATTATAAGGAATATGGCCTGCCGACAGGTTTCGTGGAGGAGGTTGCTGCGTTCTTGGGTGAGACCAACCTGGACGATGTCCTCGGTATTTGTGCTATTGGTAACGCCGAACTCGAGGGTCGCATTGAGCTGAACCGCGGCCGAGTCAACTTCACCGTTCCTCCGAGCAAGCCCGAGGATATGGACGTGAGAGTAGTACCAGAGCATGCGCCATCAGTGTGGGCATTTGATTGCAAGACAGGATTGCGAGATACCACCATGACCCTAGCGAGAGTTTGCTGGGTCTGTCCCAAGCATTAGCAACACTGAAGGATTTGGCATTGGTGGATATGTACACGCAAGCATCGGATAAGACGGAGCAGGGAGAGACACTGCCAATCTCCTACACAGTATGTACAATACGGAAGACACTCAGTTGTATCGTATTCAAGCTGGGCTTTGGTGAGAAACCAATTCCTCTCCCCCCTTTTCCACAGCACCAGACGTACGTGCAACGTAGGTATCCAGCCCACGTATTGTAGCATACAGTAGAGCCAAGACAGATAATGCGTGAAATCCCAACGAGATGGCGCTGGAAATGTTTAGTTGATCTCCCGAGCCATTTTGAGTTGGCCTTCCCGAGCCGTGGACTTGGCGAGCGGCAGACGTCTTTCCAAGCGCCTTGGCAAAATGACGACATGTTCGCGCACATGGCAAGTCCCGGCTTTCGATATGGGTACGACTGATCATCTACGACGGTCAGCACAGAGTAAACTGTTTCTATGAATAGCTCTAGGCGAACTAAACGCGGGTCTGCGCGGAGCTGAACGACGCTCTTCAACCCTGAGCCCAACTCTAGGTATTTGTTTTTTCGTGGGGCTTTTGCGACAAGCCAGCAGTGTACTAGTACATCCCTGAGCGTAATGTAGATCAGGCTTGTCTAGGACGAGTAGCCATCCAACGAGATTTCCAGGAAATCAATGGGTTACGAATGCAGCTGGGAAACGTGTGTGCGCCTTATCCACTAGTGGGATGCTGCTGACACCACGTCCGTCCTCGAATCACACCATCTAGTGTGCATGAACCTCATCTAAGATAATACTGTAGGGAAATACTGGGTCGGCCGAGCCAGGCCTCCGAAGTTATTACTATACACTGGAGACTGGCGTGCACTTCGCGTATGTCGGGGGGCCCTATCGTGTGCAGAGCGAGCTCGTGGTGTACGCCGTACTAAGTAGCCCCAGCCGCCGATCGGCAGGACTACCAATAGCTAAGCTTTCTACCCGTATACTAGTGTCGTGTTAGGTGGTGAACCCCCGGATCTTGGCTTACTCCTGATCCTTCCCAGTTCCAAGCGCGACAAGGGGATACTGGGCATACCTGACCTGAAGATACCTAAACTACACCACTTGTCACTGTAAATCTCTTCGTGGCAAACCTCTTCGCAAAGCCCTACTGGGTGTCACATCGCTAGTGCTATTCACCCCGGCGTCATAGTGGCTATTCCTTCTGACGATATTCTATGGTTAGAAATCAGCGTGGGCAAGGGGGTGGAAGGGGGCAAAAGGGGTGAATGACTACTTAAAGCGCAGCAATACTTTCACATTCATTCCTTAGCCCTCTCAAACCATTCCCTCATCAGCCTTTCACAATGAAGTTCTCTAGCATTGTCTCCGGCCTGGCTGTTGCCGGCGCCGCTACTGCCGGTTGTGTTAAGCGCGGTCAGTACCCTACCACCACCGTCGCCGGCGTTGAGGTTATCGACACCCCGATCGTCAGGGCCTGCCGAACGTTCATCGAGGACTACTACAGGGAATATCAGCCTTACCTGACTGGTCACCTGTATCGAACATGGCTCTTCGGCGCTGCCGCGATCAACAACAACGCCACTCTAAAGGCTGAGCTGGACCTAGAGGTTCACGCTCTCGGTAGCATGCTGCACGACTTGGGTTGGGACAGTGAGTTCTCCCGGGTCCAGGGTTTCTCAAAGCAGCATATCACTAACCATTTTCTTCTAGTCAAACCTCATTCTCCCTATACCACTGGCGAGTACAGCTTCGAGATTGATAGCGGTCGCTTCGCTATGGACTGGATCAAGAATTACACTGCCATTCACGGTGGTGCTGAAGAGTGGGATGAGCTACGGCTCCAGAAGATCAACATTGGTATCTTGCTGCAGACTTTCGTCGGCTCCCCCGACTTCGTATTCCTGGACTCCCAGTGGATCACCAAGTCGGTCGGCTTCGAATTCCCCACCGGAGAGTCGCCTCTGATCGGAGCGGAGAACTACAACAACATCTGGGCCGCGTACTCCAACAGCACCTTCTTCCGTGGCACGAACTTCACCTTCACAAACTACGCTGTCTACAAGCCCGCGGCTACCTACACAACTTTCATCTCTGACTTCGGCAATCACTACGTTCCTGGATATAATAACGTCAACAACACGTTGTTCGCTCTCATCCAGGGTGGCCTTCAGCAAGAGCTTGCGCAGTATCCCAACGTTACCTTCGTTCAGAAGATCCCTCCCAACAACGCCAACCCTCTCGTATAAATTTCAACCGAGATACCTTTTGCTTCTTGTAACTAGCTTTTACCCATAGAGAAAAGAATTCAAATATCATTTTGCACAAGCCCGTTCATGCATTAGTTAGAATCTCTTCGTTAGTAGATTCGCGCTCCTAGTATTGCACTGTCATAGTGTAGGTTGCTATAATTAATCTGTTACTGGAGGCATATGTCGCTGCTGCATTATAGAGTGCAGAATGGTACGAGCACTGAAGTTGGTCGAGTCGTGCGTTCGGTATGAGTAACAACTCAGTATGGCAGCTACAGATATTTACTAGTAAGAGCTTTACTACATCGTACAATTCCGGCTGATTAGTAACCAAGCTAAATAGAAAACGAAACTGCGACATATGTTTACAGTGCCGAAACGTCGTTAAATGGAACAGCATCATGAACTGCTGCATAACCCCAGCCTGCTTAATTGTGCGATTCAAATGATAGATATACCGATCCAATAACGAACGAAACGAAAAGATAGGCCGCCTAGGTATAAGTCAAAGTTTGAATCTTAGGAAATTGTTAACATGCTTTGGAACACTCACGGCAGCCATCACAAAAGGCAGGGAGATATTGACCGCCTCCTTCGATATGCTGAGGGAATATAGAGCTCCCATCAACGGCATCCCGACTAGACTGCCTATTGTTGAAGTGGCCGACGTTGCTGCAAAGAGACGTCCGGACAAGGACTTATCAACTTTCGAGGCAAGAAATGCGCGGAGGCTGACAGTGGCACCAGAGCCCAAGGTCATAATGCAGAAACCGACCACCAATGCCGAAATGCTTGGTGAGACAGCTATTGCAATCGACCCAGCGAAAAGTAGCAGCGTGCTAAAAGAAGAAATAAGTAGGTCCCGAGCGAATGGACCAAATTTCATAACGTTAGAGATGAAGGAGCTAGCTAGGGGCAGTAGCACGAAGAACACGATGGACGATACGATAGCTCTGAGGGAGAAAATGAGCCCGGCCTGAGTCATCTGTCTTAGCTAAAACGTAGCGATATCAAGTATTGTATGCACTCACCCGAGCCATTGATTCGTCAAATCGCCAGGATATCCAGGGGATAAGAAAGTTGTTTGAGTCTCGGGCTAAGGAGACCAAGAAAAAAGAACCGAACGTGATACAATATATCGCAATCGTAGAACGAATAGGGCTTGTTTCAGAGCTCTGATCATTATCAATATTAGAATTGCTGCGTAGCAATGGTTGTTCTTCACTAGTGGCGAATCGAGGACCATCAACCCGAGGGCGAATATCATCTATCTCTATCGAAAGGTACGGTGTCTCGTTTTGCAGCAACAGTGTTGGCACAAACATGAGTGTAAAACTTGAAGTCGCAAGTAAAAATGGTATCCAGATATGGTTCTCCATGGTCAGTGTCCCTAATGCTGGACCTATGAGGTCTGCAATCCCGGATATTGCCTCCATTATTGAAAATGCTGGTGTCCTGTGTAATGCGTAAGAAGCCCGACGAGCTTCAACTTCCGAGAAAGCATTGGCACTAACCTTTGACCGGAGGTTATCCGTCGATTGATAGCTGCAAAGACAAGGGCGCCAGAGGCCCAAGGTCCACCACCTATGAAGATAAAGATTGGAGCGACGTACAACGCTCGTGATGGCAGGTTGTAGAGGATGGCTAAGGTGCCTTAGCCATGCTACCCTTAGTACAGCACAGTGTTACATACCAACAATGGGCATCCAACCCCAGTATAGAATCGTGCTGATGATATTAAGCAATAAGGCTACCCTCATCCCCTTCTTATCAGCGAGAAGGCCCATTGGAATTTGCATGAGAGTTGCTAGCTATGCCTCAGTATACATAGCGCTTTAATCGGCGAGCGAGGAGAAACTGACCGGCCAAGACTGAACATGTTGATAACACTGTTAGGATAAAACCAAGCCGGGCTTGGACTTCTTGTGTTTTACAATCTTGGTGTATTGTTGTGTTGCCATGCTTTTCATAATACTCTCGGCAAACGACTATCTCCAGCAATCTGGGGGATGGTGCTCCCAACACTGCGCAGCCGAATTCGACCAGGAACATTAACGTAGTGCAAAGCCAGAAGTCGACGGTAAACCACCCATAGCGTAGTTGGCGAATAACATGAAGATTTACCATTTTTGTTAAGTCACGACTGAGAACTCTGATAAAAGATGCGGTTCGATTCATGATATATTAGACGCGCCATCGCGGCAAGATAATGATATGGGGCGCGGCCATCGGCGTGAGTCATGAAGTACTTTCAGTGGCCATCAATGCTGACGATCCTGCATAATATCGATAGGCACACGTAGGAATTTAGGCAGTAACCAAGATGCTCGTCGAGGTAGACACGTTGATCCCTCGACCCAGGCCCAAAAAAAGTAGCACCAGTTTGGCCGCTCAAGTACAGTAGAATGAGGCGGCTCGGGAAACGAAAAGGATCATCTACCGGGGGGCTACTTGTATCCGACAAATGAAATTGCTACAGGGGGCGATTTGTTGGCAGCACAGCACAGTTTCTTTTCAGGCAGGCTGAGGTAATGAGGGGCTTACAACTTACCACTGAATGTAGTAAATGAAAGTGTTATTCATATTCGCTTCGGAGGGCGCCGCTACCCAACGCCTCCGGTTTGGGTTTTATGCTGTGTATCGAATGTGGTCATTCTTCTGGCTTCAGACTATAGAGAAAAACAAGTTTGAGTCGGTTTCGGGTGGAAGCTCGTTGTGAGCCGTGGGGGAAAGGGGTGGGAGACTAAGTCCGCATCCCTCTCCAACTGATCTTGCTTCGATGACCCGCAGACACAGTTGGAGCTACTTCCTAGGGGGGCTCGGCACCCCCAATCAGGTAATACGCATCGCCGCTTTGATCCGGAGCACCATCATGTGTTGTGTAGTTTCTGTGCCGATGATTGGCCTCCCTAAATTGAAACCCAAATACTTTGTTGCATTGGTGGCGCAGCTATAGGAGCCCAGGACCAAGGTCGCAGACACCATCACATCAACGTCATGTGATTTAGAGTTCTCTGTTTCCGGCAATGTGATTTGCCGGTACTCAGTGCTAGACAATGCAGTCGCTATCACCACGGTCGACCAATAAGGATAGTGAAAAATATAAAATGTGGCTTATTGGGTAGCGGTCGAAAAGCAAAGAGCGACTCGCTGCGGCTTGGATATTCTATCTCGTGAATAGGTGATATGGGTTGAGGTCGGGCGTCGACGCCATGAAGCGCTCTATTTCACTGAGTGCTACTACTCGTTCTGAATGCTCTGCGGGGACAATGCCGAGGTGCCAGCTGGGTAAAAGAGCTCAAGGGATCGGGGAAATATAATAGGAATGAAATTGCTACATCGTATCCATTGACCCCCAAGACGACATAGAAGTCCCCTTAATGAATCAATACGTTATAACTTAAATGTACTAAGTGTCGCTCTTCGAATACTTCAGCACACGTGAGTTTGATATGCCCTATGCTCATCTTGTTTTACCCCTATTCACTTTAAGCTTAACACATCGTATTGCTCTTGTCGGCACTCCTAGGTAGCAAACTCCCACTAGGGCATCTATAACATCATTCCTCTTATAGCCCATTAATTCGACTCTCTTTGCTTTAATATGCTAGCCATAATAGAGGACACGGTGTATTTACGTACGTCTGGACCACCTAAGGATGAGATCGGAAGGGGCTAGGTGTTACGGTAACACCCAAACGCACCCTACGATAGCCCTAGGTTTTGTGATATAAGAAAGAGATGCAAAAGTACAGAATAATAAACAGATATTCGTCCTGACCTACCTGAAAGCGTAGGGGGTAATGTACTGTCCAGAGGCGTCAAACAACAATCGTAGGAGTAGCTCAACTTGAAACTTAACGACAGCGGGACCTATAAGACTATGTGTTGGAACCATTGGCAATTGGTTGCAACATCAGCGTCGTACGACCCCTGCCATGAGGCTATCATCATGTGTGTACATAATTTCCCTTATCTCTTTAGTTCGTACGCTAAGCAGAAGTTCTCCTTTAAAGGAGAACTCTGCTACGTACGACTACGTTTGTCTTCTTAGATAGATATACGCAATAGGCATAGTACAACAGGCTTGTATTCCGTCACGCGTGTGAAACGTACGATATATCGTATATAGCCATTCAACACTATGAATATATGTAAGCGAATCTCTGCCATTTGAGTATATATTGAAGTGAACCCCATGGGGGTAGTCCCCTATACTCGGGGGCTTGCATTCAGGAGATAGACTACTCTACACTTCCTGAATCCTTCATTTCTTTCACAATTATACATTAAAGATGGGGAACTTAGTGATCTCGAGAAAATAGAACGCTGTATTCATGTAGTTCGTGAGAAGAATCCCCTACTCTGCCTCCCTTTCTCGCGAAGTTGACTGCCTTTAATCCCCTTTTTATACCACCCTTGCTAGCCAAGCCCATTTTCCCAGCTGACTAAGTCGCTTTTAAGTCACCCACACCACTTCAATATTTACATTCTGATCATCACAAGGGCTGAATATAGGACTTGGAGAATAACTTAATATGAGAATAATACTCTATGAGCGCATGTTGATCCTTAGCTATCTAAAGGACCCTCTGTCCCTTGGAGGGCTAACTAGCCTTTATATATAGGAGTCCTGCGGACCTAAATCTCCGTCATGAGAAGGTTTAGCTGTATCTCTCAGTCTCTTAATAGCTTCATCCGAGACATCCTGCAATTCGGCTTTATACCTATGATGTGATGATCGCATAGGTGACCTCCCCTCAGAGCGTAGGCTCCCGTACAACACTCAGAGACTCTTAGAAAGATTATCTTTGACGGGGTTGAAAGGTGTCTCGATCTCGAGATCGAGAATGGCGAGCAATACGAGAACTATATCTTATCAGTTAAGATAATTTTATTCTTTTTCTTTATTTAGTTTAGATCGCTCCACGACCAGCCGCCGACTGACTCGCTGTTACCCCTGACTTCTCGTGAAAGGAGCAGGTCCGGTTACTGAAATAGTCAGGTTGACCGCTCTAATAAAACATATGTACTAGCTAGATTGAGCGGTCGAAGAGCCTTCATGTAGGCTCTCATAGACTGTTTCCGACTTATGGATATGGGATAATATTGGCTATTACTTCAGGTCATGAGGGATAAAGCTTAAATAATACGATAGCGACACTGAGGTTCATGAATAATCAACTGAGTAACCCCTTATTCACATTTGGAAACTATTTAGATCCGATCCGTTATGGTCGTTTTGGCCTTCTAGTATAGGCTTCAAGTCGTGTCAAACTATGGATTGTACTGTGCATGCCATTATGGATGTGGTCACTGTGCTGTTGCGCCAACTGATTCGCCTATTCTGGGGATTCGGGTTAAAGGAGTCTCATAAAGCAGACTAGCCATCGCACCAGACACTAGATAGCCACCTTTATCCACATACGGTATCTTTGGCATTATCAGCTCTTCAGAACTAGCTTACAAATAGTGAATCAATTTTAGACGTGCTGTATAGTAAAGGGGCAAGCAGACTGTCCCGCCAAATACCAAGCCATTTTAACAATATGTATTCACTATACACCATGTAGTAGCTATACAATACAACTTATAAGTGGCGTAGATTCCGATAGCAGATTAATAATAACACTGTTAGCAATAGAGACTTGGTCTTGGCCATGGGAAATTTAGAACGTCAACCAACAGGGGTCCTTTATAAGCAAGTATAGAGTAGAGAGTCTATTCAATAACTAAGCTATGAAAGCTTTTATACTCGCGGATATTTCGTTCATTTTAGCTTTTGATCCTGAAGAGAGGGTTGAAACGAACAGAATTGCTAAATAATAATGAAGAGTTCCCCTTGTCCTTACTTTCAACGATAACTTGTCTAGATGACAATTCGCCACTGTAATAAGTCGCAATTGGCCATTCGCAAGTAGATAACTGCTGTGATAAAAGAATAATTGTAGCTATTGAAAAGGTTTTAGACGAAAGTTAAATCAACACATCCACAGACACACACACTACCCCAGCTTTTGTCAGAACATATAGCCCACTCTTCAGGATGTCTTGCCGTACTAGACCAGTCCGTTATTATACACCGAGTGACCGACTGGTCAACACCATTAGTTAACATAGCCCCTCTCGAGGGCATCCCGCACTTTTCGAATATGAACTATCAAGTTGGAGCTCGAATTTCTTCGTTCCCATTCCATGACCTTAGTTTCGCTTATCCACATCTGACACTTTTATGGCCATGTTCCGTTATGAAGCATCAGATGAGCCGTGGCCTAAGCTTGCGCAAGCTTTCTGTCGCTGGCACCGGGAATTCTGGTGCTCAGGTCTCCGAGAGGGAGACTGAATGGCATGTCGACTGACATGAACATCAGGCTAAATAGAATCCACCAGCTGGCCGCGGTACAGACGAAAGAAGCACCTCCAGCACCCTAACATTACCCCCAAGAGTCAGCGACAGCTCTACCCTAAAGGATTCACAAGTGACTGGGCCATAACTCACCTCAAGCAACTTTGTGGCATATCCGAGGTTTGCCGTGTAGTCCTGAGCCAGGGCCCAGTACGCCCCAGTTATTAAGCCGAATGTGAGGAGAAGGGAGACGAAAACGATAACGAAGGCAATGTTCGTTCGTACGGAGCATATAGTGTACATGAAGCACAGGAGGGCCATAGAGAGTGTGACGAAACCTACGATAAGGGTTAAAATCAGTCAGCTTCGTATTACTCATTCAATTATCTCAGTAGGTAGAGTAAACCTAATGTCGGGCTTACCGAAACTAGCGTTAAACCCCTGGGTCTGTAGCCCTTCAGCGACAGAGGTGGCATCGGGAGGCGCATATGCGGCATACGCATTCAGTTGGGGAAGCAACAAGCCTCCATAACTCAGCCAAAAGGCACCGAAGGAAACAAAAACGACCGAAGGAAAGGTGTTGCCAAGGAAGAACTCGAGTAGGCCTCCAAGTGTCATGAGAACACCACCGAAGTAGAGGAAGAACGGTCTGGGCAAATTTGTTAGGTCTTCTGTATAACTTGCGTATCGGGGGGTTGTCTCCAGTGTCCTGGGATCTTTGGGTCATATACTCACATACTGGCCGCTCCGCTACCACCCGCTCCTCGCCAGCCGAGGAGGTCGCATGCAAGAGGGCCGATAGAAATAACATGACCAGCCAGTCCGCTATGATGCGTTAGTAGTGGCGTGTGCCGTTTACTGATAGATATTCAGGAAAAGCCGATCACTAACATTGCAGTTGGATTTCCGAAGGTCTGTCTTAAGTGTCCCTTTACATTATTCTTAGGCGACAGGTATAATTTCTCGAATAGCTCTGGCGAGATGGATATGCTTCCAGCCGTCTTGATCTTATTCATGGCGAGGTCGGGGTTCATGCTCTCGTGAAGGTGTTCATGTTTGGTGCCGATAGTATCAAGGGAGCTGCCGTTCTCCATATCTTTCAAAGTCCTCTGAAACAATTACTCACAGTCAAAGCCTGGTCTGTAACACAATTGTGAGAATATTAGGGAGAACATATTATAAGCATTGTAAGATACAGAAAGGCGTCTGATATAAGCAGAAACTTGGACCTCCATAATCATGGTTTCCCTTTCCCCGGGGAAGGTACGTCTTCCAACGCATCCTAGTCGATTACTATCAGAGGTCAATGTGCTGGGGAAGGACCCAAGATAGAGGAGCCCAGAGAGCCGCTAGTCGTTAGCGGAAGCCATCTCCAACATAATTCGATCCAGCTTCCCCAACATGTAAGACAATCACAGGGTTAGTTGTGCGGAGAAACTAAGGGTCGGGTCTGGGGTAATAGAGCTAGATCGATTCTGAAGGTGCTCATCTCCTCATTATCTCAGTCCATCTGCCATGGTCCTGGGCTGAAGTTGACTGATGTGGGGATGAAAGGGGCTAGCGTTCAACTTCCGGACTAGTTATGTTGGGGTTATTTGACACCGCGAAAATCGTGGATTTAGCTTCCTTTCGCCCGACGCGATGGTAGAGCCCTCTAACCGCTTTTTGGCCTAGAAGATCCCTTCTCCCAGGCTTGCATGAGGGGACGTAGGCTAGGTAGACGGGAGGTCTGCTTAGTTAACCAACACACCGGCTCAGCGCCTACGCTACCAACGTCGCCTATCTAATTGAAATAATAAGCAGGACTAGGCAATTGAACGTCGCGATCTGGGACCTAATTACATGTATATGATGATTTCTCGAGGCGGTCTTGGTAAATGAATGTTTCGGTCTACAGGACGCTTTCTCTAAATGGGCCCCGAACGACATCTGACGTACTTGCGAGCCAACGCTTCCCACGTGAAAAATAGTGCGATTACTAACGTCTGCGAAGGCGTTCCCCTTCCTCCGTGGAGGCCAGTGCATTTAAACGTCTCTAAATTTCCGTGTGGCCCTTTTTTCTCTAAGGAAGCTCCACAGTTGTTATAGAATCGTTGACGAAACTTTAGATCTTCGGCCACAGGGTATCCTAGGCATGAGCAAAAGGGTCGTCAATTCAAATAGTGATAAATGGCAGAACACGATTAAGTTTAACTTTCTACGTAATACCGTAATATACGCAGCTATAGGCTGGGCATTCCTAACCAGGTAAATATTGATAGAGTTTTACTAACGATAGATATTGAATAATGGCTGTTTATAGGAGCCATGTAATTGAGCATGTCAACCATTTTGTTCAGGCACGCTTCGTTAGAGGGATCTGTTGGATTTTACCACTGCGCCAAAAAGCTGGCGGGACCGGTCCATTATTGGTTACTGCCTTAGAATGTGTATTATCCAACAGGATCTACCTTAAATCATGAGAGGTCTTAGTGGTATTTTGTTTGACTTAGGGCAAGTGACATAAAAAAATGGAATAGGATGAGTTCATGAGTATAGATTAACTACTGTATATATTTCTTTAACGATATATACTCCCCTAAGGTGGACCTGGCTATGAAAATCGCTTATCTTGGAGGTTTACGTACCTGTTCTTGTCGCGGTCGCTATGAGGTAAAATCGTTAGAAGTTAGCTGCACATAAATGGAGACAAGCAATTAGATCAAATTAGTGACACTAAAATGGGAACTACTTAAAAATCCTAGCAAGATGGTGTTGCCAAAGGTTTCCTACAGTACAAGCCCAGTCAACCAGATAGTATTGATTTACATGTGTACGAGCACACGCTTCATCAATTCCATGCACTAATGTTGATTTGGAATAATACGTAGGTGCAAGCACGACTAGTAGTGATGGCTGGACTGACGACGCATCTAGCCCCTGTGCTAGGCACGGCCGGGGCTCTCTTATAGCGTTGATTGCCAAGCAGTAATTGTACGATGATTCCCTACTTTTGATTCTAACACCTTTTAGATTTGGCCAGTTGGCACTACAACAATCAATTTAAGTATCATGGATTTGAGTAGCACGCGCGCCGCTCTAGTCATCAGTTGCGTGCAGAACCTTTGACCACCAATGAATCTTCAAAGAGTGCCCAAGCTCGTCGAGATACCAAGCCATATCTTCGATGGTGGCCATCGATGCCCATGCAAAATAGGGCTGCTTTCTCTTACCTAGGCAAGGGATCATCCTTGAAGCACTAAACTCCTATACTGTATGAGCGTAAATGGGTCGCTGCTCAGAATTCACTTGCCTATACTCCGTATTAAATTTCCTTTTCAGACTTTACTTGTACCTCGCTTGCCGGATCTGTCATCTACGGGCGCAACCACCTGAATGCCATCTATACCAAGTATCGACTACCGCATATGTTGTTTGCCGCAGATCCACATAGGCTAGGAAAACCAAATCTTGTGACAACTCAAATAAGTCATATATCGAGAGAAACTTTAGTCCATTTCAAATCTTTACGTCAGATAGTCCGGCACTGTTAGTAGCGCTCCTAGCAAATGATACTCTTAATAGGCGTGATCCTCACTTGAGGCAAAGAGCCTTTCTCATCTGCCGAAGGGATAAGAGTGCGCAGAAGCTCGTGAAAATAGGGAGAGGCTCTATCCCGGCACTTTCGAGAGCCAGTAGGATCGTGCTCCAGTAACTCCATCAAGGCGATAGTGCAATTGCGGTTACAGTATTGGCTCCGAATGGTAACCATGAGGATGTGTCCGCTTTGGCGATGATGATATTCATAGGCGGTAGTAGATGGTCATTGACCAATATATTGTCGAATGACAAATAAGCACCGAGGCTTGACTCATTACCCGCGGTTCCTGTAGGAGCCCAGATGGAAGATGTAGAATAAGACCCGACACCGGGAGCATTCACAAGAGCAAAACTATATGCCCATGACTCTAATGGATTCACATCATGTGTTGCATTATACTTGATGACAGGCCGCGTCACATCGGATGTATTTAACGGTGCTTCCCAATACTCTGCAATAAACGTCCAGCTCGAAAGCTCGAAGTCGGGCGGTATTGAAGAAGTGGAATATTACAGGTTAGCCCATTAGAAAATACCATCTGCTGGTCCGACGATGCACTATTAGCGACTTGCAGAGTAAGTCCTTGGTGTGAGTCAAATCTCGATCCCATAATGCTCTGAAGCGGGGGCGTGAAATGATAAGAAAGAGTCATTGAAGAGTTAGGATTTGTGAAATGGCAATCAATAAAGTTTGATTGTCAGCGAGTGTTAGAAAAATAGTAGTCGAAGCATTGCTTTGTTCATATACCAATAGGGGAATTCTCTCGCCGGTTCAACAGCCAAGAAAGGGAAGTGTTCTGTTACCGGCGACTTGCACTTGTCCTAGACTTGCGATTAGTTCTGAGTATATCAGGGGAGGGCTGAACCTATCGGGCTCGTCCTATGTGGTATACCAAGTGCCATTCGTTCTCAGAGGTACTCGAGGACGTAGACCTGGTGAGGAGATTTTGTTCGCCAGCTATCCTTTGTCAACTTAATAGACGTTGCTCGATGACTGGAGAGCAATAAGCCTCTCTCTGAACGATTGCCTATTTGTCCGGTTTTCTGTCGGATAAAGGTTTGGTGATCTGCCAACAAAAACAATTGACATACCAGATATTGCGAATCGCTGTAGGGACGCCAAACTATCTAGCGAAAATCGGGTTTTGTCCCAACAGCAAAAGCTTTCCAGCTGGGCCATTTGGTGCAAGTACACCATCGAAGATTCTCGGGAGCAAGGTAGTTGTAAGACCAGACTGAAAGAATGAGCGGCTTTTCAAACCGACATCTGATGAAGAACTACCCCCTAAAATTATGTCGGAAGACTCGTAAACAGCCTGGATAGTGGTCGCGGGCGCATTTGCATAAAACATCACGTCGATCTCTGAAATACCCATCCGCTGTAGTTATTTATTCTGACATGTAGTCGAGCGCTACCTTAAGTCCATGATCCCACACAGGCACCTAACAAAGAAAGGCGTTCGGGCTATAATCGGCCCGTAACAGCTGCTCGGTAGCCTGCTAGACAGATCTAAGAGCTGCCGGATACCTGGTAACGTTCAGCCCCGTGCAGTGAATATAAATGTAAACTGCACCCTTGAACCGCCAAGTGACACCTTGGCTGGGCCACTGAAGTTCTGAGACGGGATGCCCGCGCCGCAACTTCATAGATCGCATACTATAGGTGTAATTTTTTTAGTGTTACCGCAATAGAACGGTGTATGGTGAGACACGCGTACTCAATTTGGTTGTATATGCAGTACGGGCGGATTTTGGAGTTAACGGATGTTTGCTGCATGCGCAGAACACAGCTTTGATACGTAAAGTACCAACCAGTGTAAGCAGCGCCGATGCCAGACGGAACCGCCAGCTTTCCGTATGTCTAGGTTGAAGCCCATATATAAACTATGTCATACAGCTAGCATATCAATATTCGGTGTCGCCTTTCTCCCAGTCATCGTTCTTTGATTTTGCAGCTCGGTTGTCTGCGAGTGAGTTTGTCGGCTCGGACTATCATTGCTAGCCGCCATGGCCCTTGCGCTTCCAGCTAATCTTGCCGGCGGTCTGACTGATCGTGAGGCCATCGCTGATGCGCTTTACCGTGCCGTGCTCGCATTTGACCATGCTGACGAGGCGCTACTGCTCTCAGCTATCACACCTGATATCTTAGTTGAGTTACCCGGATCATCTGCCAAGGGCATTGCGGGATTGAAAGCGGCAGTTTTCGATCGCGTTTCGAAGCTGGATACTACCCACTTTCTGAGCAACATCCGTGTCAGCATCCAGAACGATACTACCGCTCAGGCGACATGTTCAGCATTGGCTCAACATGTCCGTCCCGGAAAAGGTTTGGAGGCCGGTCCCAACAAGTACACTTCCGGGGCTATGTACCTCTGCGATATGGTCAAAATGGGCGAGCTGTGGAAGATCAAGAAGTGGGCGGCCAACATTGTCTGGGTAGACGGCGATCCGACTGTCATGACCGGACAATAATCGAATATTGAGGGTTGATGATCTGATCAAGGCGTAACGGTATGCACGTTACTGTCCGTATCATGTATGTCATCACTCATTTTAGGAGATACTTTGGCTGAATGACCACGGGTGAGTATGTACCCTAAACATGTTATCTCGGGTTCGTACAAGCCCCCTACTGTCACGATCTTGGATCTTGACCCCAGAGAAAGAGCTTACATGTAAATAACCAAGTACTCAGCCACTTGGTGGCTGTACCTCCTTGCCTAGCCTCACTCCTTTTCTCACCTTCACCACTTCAGTACCCCTCATTCTCATGCTCTCTGGCGTGTCCCTATTATCTGTTGAAAGACTTCTAAGATAATAAATCATCCTTTGAGCTATCATCCATATCTGGCATATTTGGCACTTTTTCACATGCTTTCCAAATACTCATGAGTGTTTTATTCCCCAGCAGGTTAGCGCTGCCGCGTAGGGCACTTGGCAGGCCCCGATGCAAAGGGCCTTTGCTACGCGCCCTACGCGCTGGGGTTTTCCTCTGTCACCTCACTTTTCCCACGCACGAAAGTGGGTTTTGGTGATGGTCGGGAGGCCTAAGTACGACGCCTAGTTACCTATTAGACTTCCTTTTCTATCCCCCCAGCCTTAGCCTCTCAAAGATGAACAATATGTAAGCGTGAGTTTGGGTGGCTGCAAGTTCTGGCCAACATCTAGCCGAGTTGATAGAGGCACACCAAGCCCACGGCTGGGGGCTGGCCTGAGACGAGTCGTACGCGTTGGTCAGACCTCAGCGCTCATGCTTCCCTAACATACGCGTTCAAACCCCTGCTTACCTATAGTATAACACATAATACTTAACGTGTCTTGAGCAGTGCGTATACCCAGAAACTGCAAGAGGGAAAATTTGAAGGAACACAGGAAGTTTCATCGATAATGCTGACCCTGGACTGAAGCATCGTATCCCAGCCAGTTACGTATACAGAGCGTTGAATCGTCTCCAAACGGCGAACGGCTAACCTTTATCAAGTAAGCTGTCGCGGAGTTACCTATACTCTGGAACGGGCTTCGTACTAGATCTGTACTCCGTAAAGATCAGGTGATCGCCAGCTTCCTTATTAGGTGCCCCTAAGCCCCGACGATATGCCCGACCGGGGGGTCATTTGTTCCGTTGTCTCCGCCATGTCACTGCTTCCGACTCGGCGGATGCAAAAACGACCGGGACCTATCAGGTCACACTACCTACCAGTATATGCGTGAGATACGCGTTCATGCAGCACATGATAACACCGCCGACGATAGTAACCTTCACGTAACGTTGTCTCCCAAGGAGTTAGACGCGCTGACTTGTTAGAGTCGGACTACAGTTGCTTTACTCTTAATCCTCATAGCTGTCCTGAGTGAAATGAGGCGCAGTGCGTTATCATGGGCGTTCTGCTTAAAGTCCTCATCCCTTGCAAGGGTGCTCGTGTGTTTCAAAGACGACTGGTTCGGCCGCCCTGTCAGCACGGGTCTTGGCAAATAGGATCAAGGCACGTGCCCAAATGGCATTATGGCTTCACATCTAAGGTACAACATTACGTTGGTCCCCTTCGATTTCAGCGGCTCTACATTCGGCTAGATGACTGCTCCAAGATGTAACCAGCTGCCAGAAACGATGGCCTTCCCCATCTCACCTCCGGAGAGGTATCGGCTCATGATACTCGATAACGCAGGTATAATCATACCTCACGATGGAGTCTCCGAGATATGTCCACAATATAAGGGACCGCAATCCTCTGTGAAACTGCGGAATGTAGATTGAGAGCAAAGTCACGAACATATCACAGCTCCTCCCTTTCGGCCATAACCACTACCATCCATTATGAAGACTCTTCTCTTTTTCCTAGGCGCAGGACTAGCTGCCGGACTTCCAAATCTTTCCGGGGGACCTCGGTCTAGTGCTGTTCCGAGGATTGAGCTGACCAATGTCACAAAAGTCGATATTAGGAGCGCTAAGTCTGCGAAGGCCTCAGCCCGCAGTATCTTTGGCCCCTTCATGGGTGTGAATTTCCCGGACCCCACCATTATCTCGGCGAATGGGCTTTGGTATGCGTTCGCGACGACATCCAACGGCAAGAATGTCCCTTTTGCCACATCGGAGGACGTCTTTCCTGGGCAAGGCTCTGATACCTTCACATGGACACTAGGCACCACCGACGCGCTCCCAGACGGCGGTGCTTGGGCCGATACAAGCAAGGGGATCTGGGCACCCGATATCCAGCTCAACGACGCCGGGACGTTCGTAATGTACTATACAGCCTGGAAAAATGGTGGCACGCACTGCATTGGCGTGGCCACATCGGCATCCGTCACGGGGCCATACACGCCGCAGTCCACACCCTTGATTTGCAACGACGCTGGTGGCGGCGCTATCGATGCCTCGGGGTACGACGATGGTACGAACCGCTGGATTCTGTGGAAAGTCGACGGCTCTGCCCTAGGCGGTTTGACTACCGTAAGTAGCTAAATCTGATATAGACAAGATATAGAGTACACTTAAGCTAAAACCACTATTAGTGTGTGAACACTCCGACGGGATCCATCTACTATCCGACACCTATAATGATTCAGCAGATGAACCGGGACGCGATCACGCTCGTCGGCAGTGCTTCGAAGATCCTAGACAACGTGGGTGCCAACAACGACGGTATCGTCGAGGCTCCCTCGCTCTATAAGATCAGCGACGGGAACTACGTTCTGTTCTATAGTGCACACTGCTTCGATGACGACAATTATGATATCGAGGCCGCTTTCTCCTCGACCATCAACGGAGCGTACACCAACCGTGTTATCGTCATGAACACTGCAAACCCCTACGGGATCTACGGCCCTGGGGGCTTGGACATTGATCCGAATGGACACACTGTGGTGTTCCATGGACGTCTCAACGCGAATGATCCGAATGGTGCCCGTGAGCTTTTCAGCGGTGACATCAGCATTACCAGGGGTTCTGTAACCTACTAAGAAACCTGAAGACGTCTCAAGCTTGTATATAGTTGAGAGAAGTGTGTTGGTGCAGAGTGTATATAAATGTATTTAGAAAATCAACTTTAATTTGTGCTGTAGCAATCAACCTCTCCGGTTATGCGGTCGCTAAAGCGTCAAGAGAGGAGTTTTCACGGAGTAAACGATGCCGTTAGTCCGGATGACACCACACCTCCACGACAGTGTACTCGCAGCCAATAAGAATATTCCCCTGAATGGACCTACTACACCTACCAATTACCTAAGATCATGAGAAGTATATTAAGTTTAATCCTCACCTACAGCTTGGCAACATCTACCGGTGAAACTAATATCCTTTCATGCTCAGGTTCTAGGTATATGGCTATAGCAACCGGGAAAACAGCCAATGTGTTCAACCGCCTTACCGCGTAGCTGTGCTCGCTGGGATATTAGCCGAGATCCCCACGCAAGTTAGCTAGCAGCTAGCCGGTACCCGCGTAATCTAGAAAGGAGACCATTTAAAGGGAGGTTTATAGATATGAAGTGCCCTTTCGCACATGAGAACGATGTCGTTGAGCCCTTTATCATCTAGCAATGTTGCTAAGCTTGGCCTTCAGTTTGGCCCTTTGGGCATCGTCAGCTTATGGAATAGCGCAGTCTGCAGGACTACCTATCCCAAAACGTAGCTTGCGTGGTCGATTCCTCCATAACGCGTCGGCTCTACGGTCTTCTTGTGACTATATAATTGTTGGAGGGGGAACTTCTGGCTTGACGGTAGCTGATCGATTATCAGAAGATGGGAAATGTGAGCCCCGTATAGAATCCATGGGAATTGTTCTCTTGCAACTAACGCCAAGAGTTAGTCACTGTTTTGGTTATCGAGAATGGCGAGCTTGGTATGTGAAATGGGGTGTCCGCATGATGAAGACTTACAGATAGCTTACAATCATCTACAGTCGACTCGCCTCGAATCAGCCAAGTCTACTCAGGAGTTGCAGCGATGGGACCAACCTGGTCGTACGAGATCAACTCAGTCCCTCAGACAAACTTGCGCAACAGATCAACTTCCATCATAATTGGGAAATTAGTTGGTGGTAGCTCTGCAATAAACGCCATGATGACCATTCGAGCGACGTCTGATGACTACGACCGGTGGGGAAGCTTCTTCGGCAAAGGCTCGTCTTGGTCATGGGAAGGTTTATTACCTTATTTCAAGAAAGTGCGTTTCTCTGAGCGGGTACTATGGAATTCATCTAAATGTAGAAGGCTGTCACTTTTTCGCCGCCTCTTGATGACGTCGCGAAGTCTGTCAACATCGCTTGGGACACCTCCTATTGGGGTAACAGTTCAAGTGTTCATACGTCATGGCCACGTTTTCAATGGCCAGGTATAGGTTCGTGATATAAGAATCCAGCTTGAAGTTTATCTCTCACATGGAGCCAAGAGTCACAATTCGAGGCGTTCAGAGACATACCGGGGGTTGAGTTCCCGCCAGATAGCGGCTCAGGGAAGGCCGGTGTATACTGGTTTCCAACTTTCATGGACCCGGAAAAGGTAGAAAGATCCTATGCTAGAACTGCTCATTTCGATGGCCTTAACAGGACCAACTTTGAAGTAATCACCAAATCAAAAGTCACCAAGATCATTCTGGGTGACGGCGTGGCAACTGGCGTATCATTCGAACAAAAGACTGGGAACAGCACGGCGATCGTTACCGTCAAGGCGAACAAGGAAGTTATCGTAGCAGCTGGCGCTATACATTCACCTCAGCTACTTCAGCAGAGCGGTATTGGGCCCAGTGCGCTTTTGGAGTCTGCGGGAATTGACACTATTGTCGACCTTCCTGGCGTTGGCCAGAATTTCCAGGATCACCCTACGGTCTTCACCAGTTTTGCTCGTAAGTTTACTTCCTCCCAGTGAAGGTCCCGTCATAGTACATGCTCATAAAATGAGCATTAGTGCAAAATTTCAGCGTCCATCCGAACCCGACGGATATGTACTCGAATCGGAACTTCTCTGCCTGGGCTCAGGAGCTTTGGAGGACTAACAAAACTGGTATGTCAGACCCTCAACCTGCGCGGCAACGAATTTGGGACTGATTGTAGCTACGAGGCCCCTATTCCCTGGGCGTCGGCAATGCCGCTGCCTGGCTCGGTATGCCAGTTATCGCTCCCGATACGTTCGAACAGATCGCTTTGAAGCTCGAGAAATTGGACTACGGCTCGGCATTGCCCAACGGCACACATCCAACTGTTCTCGCGGGTGAGTAAATTTGGCGCATACAGCTGCCTAGCGGGCTCTTAGCCCCTATTCTCGAATCCTGCTCCTTCCGCTACTAACACAGACATCTTGCCTAGGGTACGAAGCGCAAATGAAGAACATGGCCGCCGCGATCCGATCGTCAAACACAGCATTCTATAACCACGTCCTAACCGGCGGCGCGACATCGGGCACGATCGTAGATCTCCATCCGCTAAGCCGTGGCACGGTAACCATCAACACGACAGATCCGTTCGGCAGGGAGCCAGTAGTAGACTACCGCGCGCTGACGAACCCCGTGGACCTCGACGTCATGGTGGAGATCGTGCGCTTCACGAAGCGCTACTACTTCGAGACGCGACTGCGGGAGCTCGGGCCGCAGCAGCTTCAGCCGCCCGAATACGTCAACGAGCCGGAGGATATCAAGGGCTTCTTGCGGCAGAGCGTGAATCCCTCGTATTTCCACCCCGTGGGAACCTGCGCTATGATGCCGCGGGAGCTGGGAGGCGTTGTCGATGAGCAGCTTAAGGTCTATGGGGTCAAGGGGTTGCGGGTTGTGGACGCGAGCATCATGCCTGTTCTAGTCGGCGCTAATACGTGTCAGACTACGTATGCCATTGCCGAGAAGGTGAGTTGAGATTGCGATGTATCTTTGTGTTTTGGTGCTGACGAATTGGGCTTGTAGGCGGCGGATTTGATCAAGGCGGACGCCTGAAGGCGCGTACCAGGTGGTTAAGATCGACTTACTAATCTACCTTGGTAGTAGATATTCTACGAATGCCATGTTGTAGATTTGTTTCTATTTTACCCTTCTTTTTCTCTAAGTCGCTTCGGAGACGTATTGGCTTGGGTACGCATAGGCAGGAACCGTATGGAGTCCAATGTAATGTCTTCTGCGACCTAGAATGATTCATCCTTGGTACCCGAGGGTGGAGGAGCATTGGCTTGCATTGGCACAAACAAACATATCCACACGGATAGATGAGGATTGAAGTCAAGAGACTGTTGGGATACGAGACGTGTCCTAGCATATTAGTCTAACCCTGCCCATATCCCCTGGGTTTCTCAACGGCGCTGGCCTGTCTAGGTTCCTTCACTAGCAAAAGGCCACGCAGGTAGGGTTCGCATAGTTGGCCATACCTAAGTATGAATTGCAGCCTCCGTTAAGAGATGATGCACGCATCTGAGGACCCCCAAGACGATCCCTATTTAATCTCCAGCATCTGTTTTAAGCTTGCTTCAGCAGCCCGATACCACCGCCCTCTCTCTTCCAGATCGTCCTCGACTCCGCCTAGCGCAGCCTCCTTGCGCCTCTTCGCTTCTTTCGCCGCTGCCATGCTATTCTGCCGTTTCGTCTCCAAGGGCTGTAACTCTGCCTGAAGTCGTTCGAGCTCCTTCTTCTTGCGTGGGACTTGACTCTGCAATTGCTCTAGTTGACGATCTAGATCGTCCCTCTCCCGCTTCTTCGCGTCGACCAGCTGTAGCGTCTTCGCCAGTGGCAGGTTCAATTCTGGGTTTGGATTCAGTCCCGATGCCTGATTCGCCCTCAGCTTTGCGACTGCACTTTCAAGCTCGTCAAGCTTGGCCGGCAGTTCCTCTAGTTTAGCAGTCTCCGTCTTGACCTTCTCGTACTTCTTGCTCAGATCCTTGGCCTTCTCCTCGAGCTCTGTGACCATGTCTGCAACCTCCGTCTTTAGAGCCTTGAGTGTCGCTTTCGCCTCTAGGTTCTGTTTCTCCAGCTCGACATTTTCCTGAGAGCTGACGATCAGTGGGGGATCGCCGACGATGGCGCGTATGAATTTCTCCTTGGTGACCTGCTCTACATAGCTGAAGCGTAACTTGGCGAAGAGCTCTCGGTAATGTGTGAGATCCGCTTCCAATGATGCGGGAGTGGTCGCGTCAAGTGATGCGTTTGAGATATCGGACGTCCGCTGGGATTGCTCCTGCAGATGCGCAATCTCTGTAGAAATGGGCTCGCTCAACTTCAAAATGGTAATTTCTTGGTTCGCGACTAGAGCTTGAAGCTCTGCCAAGATCTGCTCTGGGGTACGCGTTGCCATGGTCCGGTTGTGTAAGTGTTCTAGTGATGAACTTTCACAGATGAGAACTTAATCTTTTGTACGGGGGTCTTTGTATCAAGACTGGACAAGGCTTCACCAATTGCCAAGTATGTAATGTAAAGTATTCACAGTATCAGCGGAGTTTACTCAGGAATTGCAGGCATAGAGATGCTGTGCCGACGTGATTGTTCATTTTGAGGCCAAACCTTGTTTATATTTATTCCGAAAAAGGAAAGGCGCTCTTTATTCTACATACATCAGCGTGCAGTGGATTCTATAGCACATGTCTAACACACTTGCAAGGTTTAGGCATTCACGCCATCAGGCACGCTAGGGCGATAAGCGTTATCGAAGCGCCCTGCGATTTCCATAGCACCCCACTGACGCAACTGGATATGGTGGTTTCCATCCTCTAGTTTGAACCAGTGAATCTACATTCATGAGTATGACATGCTGGAGACAATTTCCCCTCCGTTACTCTATCGCTCTTTGGTTTTATAGTCTTTGCATTGCAAACTATCAATATGCCGCCCTCTCACGAGGTTTTGACGGACGATTATGTGGCGGAGTTGCTGTCCAAAGAAGCCAATGACTGCTCCTTAAAGTACTCCGCCATGGGCTTGGATGCCTTCAAATCAAACAAGTGAGTTGTTGCATGGCATTTAATTGCTAATATTTTACCAATTTCCCCCTCGTTAATTGTACTTTCTTGTGACCTCGCTTGAACCTTCGATGTCCCGGCTTATTCCTAACAGTAATTGTTACAGACGCCCTGCAAACCAACCGAAGCCAAACACCCGATTCCTTAACAACATCATTCGAGATACCAACAGCCACAACCGAGCGTTACTAGCCAGGGAAAATGCCGAATCCCAGGCTAGACTACGCGATCTCGAGGAAGCAGATCGCCAGAAGCGGGACGAAGACGAGCGTAAAAAGCGACGATCCAAGCCGGGCCCAGGCGACACTCGAAAGCGCATGCTTGGCGATATCGCTGCTATACTAGGTGGCCCATCTAAGAAGCGTAGACTCAACGAGGGCGATAGTAAAGCTACGGATGTCGCGGCAGACCGAGATGAACTCGATTCCACAAAGGACCGTGATCGGAGGCGCAGGCATCGAGACGACGGCAGCAAGTCGAAGAGCAGGAGTAGAAAAGATGACCGCCATGCCGATTCTCCCGATCGTCATCGCCATTCCCATCGTCACGAAGAACGACGGCGCCACCACAGATCTCGCTCACCTGAAAGGCGAGAACATCGACATCGAGAACACAGAGAACGGTCTCCTCGAGAAAAAGGCGATGACTCTAGACATCGTCGTCGTGCAGATAAGGAGGACAAGCATGAACCTACTGCTTCTTCTAGCAAACTTCCCGATACCGATTCCGACTCCGATCCGCTCGACGATCTCATCGGCCCTGCGCCTCCTTCCAAATCGACTATTCGTCGCCGCGGTCGTGGTCATAACGCCGCCACGTCAGGCATTGACAGTCGTTTTGCCGCCGACTATGATCCTACCATTGACGTGACCCCCGACCCAGATGAAGAAGGCCACGATGACTGGGAGAATGCTATGGAAGCGTTCCGAGACAGACAGAAATGGAAACAGCAAGGAGCGGATCGACTCCGCTCTGCTGGTTTCACCGAAGAACAGATACGGAAGTGGGAGAAAGGAGACAACAAAGACGAATCCGACGTGCGATGGAACAAGGCCGGCGGCGTGCGGGAATGGGATCGCGGGAAAGTCCTAGATGAGGACGGCGGCGTGTCCCCGGAGGCCGAGTACGGCCGACTAAAAGGCACATGAAAACGCCGAGCACATTGGCAGGAGTATTATTCATTGCGTGGTCCTTTCCTTCTTTCCGCTTTATTGCGGACTTAGCCGGTTAGAATACTGTTGGGTTCAGCATCGTGTTTCGCTTGCATTTTACAGCGTTTTGAATGCATCTCAAGCCATGGGGAGTTTTGATAGCTTGAGGACAAGGGGCTTCTCAAACTTGCATCTTATCATGTATGTGGTTGTTGCTCGTTACATCAATGTTCCTGTCTCACACTAGTCTATAAGTGTTCAGTCTATATGCTGTGCCTATAAAACTTTTCCGTCATCAATCACTAAACAGCCGTCGCAGACCAAAATTGGATCCTGAGCTGCCCGGTGTCGAAGCAAACAATCTCTGTATGCCGTAATCGGGCGAAGACATTCGCGCGGGCGAGCCATCCAGGGGGCTCCACGCCTCCGGAGGCGTGGCGAATAATTCCGTCAGCCCATAATCTGGGGACGAAGCTGGAGACGAAAGTGGGGATGTAACGGGGGACAAAACACGGTGAGGTGAGACCGAGCGGCTCTTCGGATTTGATGACGGGTAAAGACCTCGGAGGCCCATGCTCGAGCTCGAGAACGACCTGTATGCTCCCGGCATGGAGACCCTCTGTCCCCGTTCCGCACTACGCCCTCGGGCCCCGGGGCTTGGGTTGCGAGACGACGGGGGTGTCACTGGCTTTGATCCAGCCGTGAGCAATTTGTGGCTTCGCCAGCTCAGCCTTCTTTGCCCCAAGCCGTTGTTGTCTAAAGTAGACGGGTCGCTGGACTCTGACATAAACGGGCCCATGAATCTGCGAGCGAAGATAGAAATTGCGGACGCCGAAGTATGATAGGAGAATCGTTGGGGGTATGGCCCTCCTGCTGTCGGGGCAAGTCCCGGGTCCTCCTCCTCTATAGGTCTTACTGGACTTGGCGCTCTTGAACCCGGAGCGGACTCGACTGTTGTGGTGAATCGCCTTGTGCTCCCTGGCATCGATAGTCTGGAATGCCACGAGTTGGCTGGCGATCGGCCGCCATGCATGAAGTACGGCAGCGGCTGCCTCGTACTGTCGACTCGCCTTCTGCTGCGGCGCTGCTGAGATTGTTGACCGCCTACCGTTTTACTCTCGCCTTTTTGGTATTGAGCGCCGAAGGGATCTTTTGTCGGCGTTGAATTGTCGAAGTTTGCACGTGGCTGCGCTGATTGAGTCGGTGCGCTGGCAGCTGGTGAAGTGAATCTAAACAGGCTGCCCAACTTTCTGCGCAAAGACGCAAAGAAGTCTCGCATGACATATCTGGATCGTCGCTTTTGGCGCCGATGGGGTTGTTCGCGCGAGTGGCGGCGGTGCTTCTTATGACGCTGTTTACCTTGCTTCTGGCGCTGGGGGTGTCCACGCTGACTTCCCGTGCCAGTTTGATCATCGTAAGACTGATCGGGATATTGTGCATCTTGCACGGGTGACCGACTCAGCGGCGGTGCCGAGTTGGATCGTTTAGAGGGGGTGTTTGATGCGTCTTTGATCCCGGGACCCTTCGCTCTCCTGGGGGTATCCGTCCCCTGGTCAACACCGAGTTGTTTGCCCTGCGTCCCTTTCCTCAACTTCCGTTGTTCCCGTTTCTCGCGCTTCTTCTTCGCTTCACGTGCTTGGTTCTCCTTGTCCGCTTTCGCTCTAATGATTCCGAAAAAGGAATACGGAGGCGAGACGGGACGGGGAGGGTACAACGGAGCTGGTTGCGGCCGAGGTGGTGGGATGGGCTCGTCTTGCTCGGACGGTACGCTGCGTTGTCGTGGCCGCCGAGGTCGCCGCCGTCGTCGTCTGGCGTTAGCTGCCGCTGGTGATGAAGATGGCCGACGCTTCAGTCCTGGGCCTGAAGGTACCGCGGTCATCGCGTTCCCTTGTGCGTTGACTTCCGGGGGAGGAGTAGGCGGCCGATGCCCCAGGTTCGTGGACGTGAGAGCCTCGTTCTGCTCTTGGTCCTGCTTTCGCAGTGCGTCTGCGATTACAGTTGGGATGCTGTGCCCATGCTGTCCGTTTGATGCGATGTAGAAGGGGATATCCCTGCGATTTACTTGTCGGCGAGGACGTGAACGTGACTGGGAATGGATCCGAGATGGTGTTATAGTACGCGGTTGAAGCCGAACAGAAGTGCTCCTCGCTCTCCTCACCGGTCTACTTCGGCTTCTCCCGCGGCGACTATGAGGTGATTTCGCGGGTCTAGATGCGGGCCTTGAGTGATGAGAGCGACGATGGGGATGGTGTTGTGACTTGCTCAGCTTCGGTTGCTTATCGGACATAGTTACGGATCTACAGGAGCATGGACATATGCCGCAACTTGCCAGAGCTGGCGTAAAGAAGAGAGTAAAGAGAAGCAGGTAATGAATAGATATTAGAAGAAGAGTATATATTATGATCTAGTCTACATTATTCATCGCAGTACATACAGCCATTCATCGTCTTTCACCTTCCACGTCGCGCACATCGAGTCAGCTGCCTCGGCGCCGTAGCGGAATGATGATATCGATACTATCTGTATGGATGGGAGCGAAATGTAAACAGGCCTCTCAGTCACTTTTTGGGCGTATTGAAGAAGGGGATTGCCCATCACCGACCCATTAATATACGACCTATACCACTCGCTGGCATAAACAAAGAAAACGCGTCCGTCAGCGCGAATGGGAACTCGGCTTGGTGCTGCACTTCACGTCTCCTCTCCTCTCCTAGCTTGCTTGGGAGAGAAAGGAAGTAAGATAGAGTAAGACTCCCGACACCGCACGTGTAGCCAAGTGATTCGCCCCGTCTCCGAACAGCCGAATCGGACTTCCCGTCTGTCAAGTCGCCCTGTGCAACATTCGATGCGGGCGAAACAGACGGCGGGGAGAATATTGAAAATGCACCATAAGATACTACGGTAAACACGTCGTCTCAGGTAGAGCGGAGTTTCAGCCCAGATCGCACATCGGTCGTGACTGGGCAGCAAAGCGGATTTCAGTCGCCGAGCCACTGAGTGAGTGAATGGTTGGTTGGCTGGACTGAATGGTTGGACTGGCTGGGTAGACCGGATTATGCAATGCAAGATGTCGTGTATGTATGTAATTGTCAATCATGTATTTCGTGTGTTATTGGGATATGGTGCGGTACTTATTGCTCCCCACCGAGTCTTTTTCTTGGTCTCAGCATAAGAGAGCCTGATCGGGGAGTTAGGTATTACCTGCATGTAAAGAGGCAGGCTTTCAATGTCGGGAATGGCTCTGGCACCGAGCCTGACGATCTTGTACTCTCATCTCTAGATGTCCTTATGTCCAATATTGCACTTGTCCAACACGTGGGCGGCAAGTAGGTAGGTAGTATTGAGTTGGTGATCCGCTGTTTGCCAAGAAAATCCTGACCGGATTATTGCTTAAGTGTTGCCTAAGTGTTGTAACCGGATTTGAGCTACACATCTCAGCACATGATATATCGGACATTGAAAGGCTTTAAGCGACTAATAATCTATACAGCCCTGAATAAGCTTTATCAAAAAGCAGATGTTTTACTTGAAATATTGAGCTGATTCTAGTATGACCCTTACACAGCCCCTTGATCTTTGACAACATTTGTGTAAGACCTCACCTCTTACCTACGCCGGTATAATGCATGCAATTTGCTGCCGTTCAAATCACACATCAACTATGCATTAAGTTCAGCTGGTCTGGTGGTCTAGTGGTATGATTCTCGCTTAGGGTACACCCTATTCCTAGTAAGCTGGTCTTTAACGACCGCCGCGGCTGCGAGAGGTCCCGGGTTCAATCCCCGGCCAGACCCTTATTTTGCACTTTTCGATCGTTTTTGGTCATTTTACCTTTACTCTCTATCTCCCTCTTACTCTTTATTTTCCAGGATTCTTTTTTCTCCCAAATTATCCTTATATTCAAACCGTTTACTTAGTGGGCACCTGGGTGGGGGCTTAAACCTTGCGTCAAGCGTTTACACATACTTTCAGAGGCCCAACTTTGCATCCCTTATACGGACGTAACATGGCCCCTTGACGTCGTCTCGATTGACAACATCGGGCTCTGCCCATTAGATGTTTATGGCCGGCGCGTTTGTCGAGATGAACAGGAAGAAACCATCTCAGCTCGATTAGAAAAGGCAAGTTGTGAATAGACAGCTTAGCGTGGGCGGACTGCCCAAAAAGTTGCTTGATAGGAGTCGCTAGCTACCAGATGCTAGGCGAAGGAGGAAATTGTCATGAAGACGACAGATTATTGTATCGAAGAGAAGAGAATATCTCTATGTCATACTATCTATAGACAACGTCTTATCTTTACCCTGACGTTCACTGGCGCAATGTGCAGCTGTATATTGCATCAGTCCATCAGCATGCCGCCGACCCTAGCAAGAGGGCCATCTTGCAGGATAAGCTCCTGAATACCAAGAACGCGGTTCTTGACTACCAGCGTACGGACGTTACCCCTCTCGTCGTTGTGACCAGGACTATCAAGGGCGCGGCAGTGGAGGCGCCCGCGGAAGGCCTGGAGGTGATCGTGGAGAACGATGTCGCAGAGCATGGCAGCCCTGGCGTCAGCGATTTCGACAATGGGTTCACCCACTACAGCTCCAAGGATGTGGCTATTCAGGAATCGACGAGGAAGTCTTCTTGGCGGCCCACGCAACCGGTTAATCTCGTCCGTGCAGCGGATCATTCACGAAAGAAACCCATCTAAGTCAGGGCCCTTCAAGGGGTCAGAGTCACTGCTAGATGTCTTCATAACGCCTGGCGCATACCTACTAGGCTTCGTCTATATATTCGGGCTATGCCTCTCAAGGACATGTTGGAAGGGCCAGGGGCCAAGAGACCAACACACCTTTATGGCTACTGACCCCTTTCTACCTGCCTGCGATTTGATTTCGTAGCCTATCTATTTACTCATAGACAATACTCCCTCATAACCACTATGAGGCAAGGCATAGTAGGGCGATCATAGCTGAGTAGTGTCTATATGGTACTCACGGTTCCCCTAGATCTAGTGAGACTGTTCTGTCCCGGAGCGAATGGATAGGTAGGCTACGAATTCACATACCAGCTTCGGTCTATCAGTCCCCATGCAGCCCTGTGTCATCAAATGAAACGCAGCATCTCTGCCTCTCGGCCAGCATCTTGTCTTGCCTTCACTAATTCACCGTCCATGATACCATGGACATAACACTCCCCAACAACAATATAATTTTTCAAGTCCGAATTCAAATCCTCGACCTCTCGCAACACTATCGGTACTGAAACTCCCATTACGACGGCGACAATGTCGTTTTCCTCAATAGAAGCAGGTCCGATGCCAAAGAACCCGTTCTGGGTAGTGAAGAACCTCCTTCCAGTACAAGCTGCCAGGAAAGAAGTCTGGAAAGTGAGGTCGATACCAGGATAGAGCGCCTCCTTGAGTACATATCTGAGCCTTTTCATACCGGATATTTGGCTGGAGCATGCATCTACGTGGATCATAACCCAAGCCTCTCCCGACTGAATTGCCTCATCGCTAGCGTCCGCCCTTCCGTTCTCCGTAGAACTGTTTGCATTTCCTACCAATGTGTACAAGAGAGCCGGGAGAGTATCTTCTATGTGTCGGTATGAAGGGAGTAATCCTCCCGCACCATGATTAGTGATAGAGTCGACATTTGCCTCTCTAAGTCTCTCCATCGACTTCGACGCCAGATCCCATGCCTGCGAGACAAACGCTTTGTCTTCCTCGTGCGGCGGGTAGTGCCACTCCCCGCTCACTTGAGGTCTATCTGGCAACTGCATATCTATCACGTGTCGAACCGGCTCAAAAGTGTAACCCTTTGCAGACAGAGTATCGAATTTGCCTGTTGGACTCAAGGCTAATATCTGTCCATAATGCGCATCAAAAATTTCATGGCATAAGGGGAATGCCCGGCGCTCCTGTGACCAAACAGGAGCCCAACTTGGACATTCCGGGAATGGTCGGTTCTTGAAGAACTCAGCCATAATCAACGGCCTCAGAGTGTGATGGTTCAGAATGATGAACCACGTCGCGTCTCTGAATACGTGGCCTGTGGGTTTCGTGTAATCTACAGTCAGAAGCTCGGGTAACACGCTCGAGAAGGTAGGCTCTACCATCTCTACGGCCATACCTAAGACGGCAAATACATGATCAGCTGGATTGGTTGCCTCTCTACCCCGAGAATCATCAAGAAGGGAGAGCAAGAACTTAGTGCGGGTAGGTATTCTCTTGATGTCGTGCAGATACAGCGAGGGTAGTAAACTCAAACGAGTTGTTTCTGATTTTAAAGTGTGGCCCGTAAAGCGTAGCATGAGCGAAGAGCCCATTGACAGCGAGGTGTGGGATAATACCTGAATGGCTCGACTGAAAGGAGCCCAATCGAGCTCCCAATCACCAACTGTTATGCAGGAGTCTGCGGCCAGGACAGCCTCCTGCACGATCCAAACTCGATGAAACCAAGGCTGGTCCAAAAAGGCCCTTAAGATTTGGTACTCTGGGCTGTCACCGTCGGGGAAGCCTATCTCGTCTATGAGGATGTCTCCATGTGAGGCGTCTCGCGTCGACTTCAAAACTAGGGCTTCATTTCGTAATGCTTGCACAATGAATGCTAAGACGACAGGCATGTGGCCCAGTTCAGCAAGCTTGACGCGCCCCAGCCCTCGATTCATCCTGGAAGCTTTCGTCTCGGGTAGGTGCAGCGCTGATCCATTCACTGAAACTAACTGATCTCCAAGCCAGATACGCACTCTGCTAGCCTGCGCGTAAATGCTGCGCATGCTTTTCACTTGGGCTGCTCGCTCCCCCATGTCGTTCTGATTGATACATAAAGCGTCGATCCAATAGAGAATTTCTTCCTCACGACCTTGTCGGCGCGCGTCAATGTAATCGATTTCGTTGCGATTGCGCGCAATGTCTTTCCACACATGGCGGCTAGAGTGTAGCATATGCGATTTATGTATGATGGCAATACCGTTTTCTTCAGCATCTCCTTTTGCCGGCAATGGGCGAAACGCTCGGAGAGCCGATGCAAGATTCGTGGTGACAGGTATCTCTATCCCATTACATTGGATGACCACTGGATTTTCCTGAGAGCCCCAGACGTAGGAGAGGGCATGATACGATGGCGCGTTTTTGCGATCGGGTATGCCAAGAAGCTCTACCCGGATAGGATCTAGTGGCCATCCTGGCCTGTTGCATGGTGGGGGTATTAGTGATTCTTCATGTGAGATATGGTTATGTTACTTCCGGAGTCCTTCAGTATTGTCTGTATATGAACACTCCAGTGGAACGAAAAGACATGGATGAATATATGGGGGAATAGAGGAGAAGGAGACTGCTCGACGCTGACCTGATCTTTAAGAGGCGTATAGAGGTCGCCTGATCTGGGAGATCCTCATAGATGATTGGAGTTGCCATTGGACATGGATTTCAGGGTAATCTTTATCAGTTGAACTGCCTAATCTACCACTACCGGCCCTGCGTGTCAGAATGCTTTGGGTAGATTAAAACAAAACCAAATCTGCTCGGCTCCTATGTACCCAACGTCAGTATTTATTAGCTAGAACGCGCCTTAGAAGTGAAGAAGAGACAAGGGTGAAACCAACCTTCATACATTTCATGCGGCGAGCAGTCCCCTACTATTAAATATAGGGGATCGATATCACAGCCGACTTGGCCACCAAGTAGCAATAGGAAACTAGCCCAAAATAAGATATGTGTTGGTATCAAGTAAAGATCATGTTGCATTTGGCCCCCAAGCTAGAGCGCCACTGCTAAGCGCTGTCTGCTGGGTGGTAGTTTAACGTAGTAAAATACTACATATAACTACTAAATATCTTGCTCACAGACAGGCTGTTTCAAACGTATCTGACGACTCTTCATGTTATATCCCCTCAGTAATCGCAGCTGGTCGACTGTATAAAGTCATGGCCTTAAAGGATTATACACTGGGTAGAGTGGTTTTGGACGCTACGCACATCTTTATTGAGGAGGCGAAATCCTTGAATTTCTGTGAGTATCTACACAATATACACGAACGGGCTACTTCGATCGGCTAACATAGCTTCATTTGAACTCTCAAGATATCTATGCTCATTGGTACGTACTCCGTTCCGAGCCAATGCATCACTTCATCAGCTAACGAATAGCCAGGAGCTTGGTGGTAACTCTAGTGGCCGAGATTGTTCAGACGTCCCGCGTTGTCGCTCAAGAAGCTCGAGGAGATCGTGTGCAATGCGCCTTCGAGGGTGTATCTTGTCTGGTCTATATGCTTCCGCTAAGCGTGTAAGCTGGTCTCCGGGCACGGCTTACTTGGATCTTCTAACCCTTGCCAAGGCCTATGATCATTTTCATAGTTATATTTCAATTTTACGAACGCGGGGCTGGTGGGAGTATGAGGCAGGGCAGTGGGAGACTTGTCTTGCTCTGGTTCATAGCCGATGTTGGCCATTGGGTCGGTTATGGGTTGCGAATGCCTTACCTGCCTCCAACTATCCCACTCACGGTAGCTTTGGTCTGCTATGCACTGGCACATCTACTTTGTCAACCTTCGAGAACTTCTAAAGTTACAGGATGCTCCGGCATTGAGCATATGATGCTTGTGATTCCTGCAGAGCGGCCATGGAACTACGCATACCTAGCTGGCAGTGAATCGAGTATTTGTTAAGTACGATAGGTAACACTCTGGTGTGTGCCTGTTAGGAGGGCCAGGGACCGAAAGACCCATACATTTTATGACTCTCTACACCTATTCTGGGATCTTCAACGTTAGCTCGAATCCACAACCAGGAATTTTGCCTAGACAAGCCCAGGGTGTAACAGCAGGCGCTACCAGGGGGGCCACAAAAGTATGACCAGGTTATAGCCGGGGCGCCTGTAAGGCCAATCAGGGATTTTTGGCTGGGCGGCTGGGGGAGGGGGGTTGGTACCAGAGTGGATTATTCTTTTTTGGTTAAATTGGCAGATTTTGTGGCTATGGGTCCGAGCTAGCGTTGAAGATACGTGCTATGTAGTTACGTAGACGGTTCATTTATTCTGGGATAGATAGGCCTGACATGTTGGCCCTTCAATAGTTGTGGATCGTTTGTATACATTAGGTAGTTCTACTAGTGTAGTTACGTAGCTGCGTAAGCTTTACAGTGCCAGCAATTTTTAAGGAGGGGAGCTTCTCTAGTGCTATATTTTGGAGTCTTTGCCTTCGGATTGTGAGGAATTTTCGACCTTCTGACTGCCGGACTACCCATTCTTTGGGGTGTACGATCGAGTGAGAGGATGCTAGGCTTGGCATTGGGGTAAATGGTATACGCAGTTGGTGTTCAGTAAAGACCATCATGTTCAGGTATTCTTGGCGACAGCCCATCGGGAACAGGTATCTCAGCTGCGGGTACTTGCATCAGAATACTGCAGTACCCATGCTAACTGCCCTAAGCACCCCTTGCCAAAGCCTCGTAGGCCCACAATACATCATTATTGTTGGTTTCAGCCCAGGATTAGCTCTGACACCCTACCTAAGCGTAGTTAGTACTGGTGTTCAATATAGCGGCCAGATGGCCTAGGGGTCTCGAGGACCTGTGACAGCGTAGGGCTTCGAAGATTCGGGTAGTGTCTGCTCGAACGTGCCGAGGAAACTCGGTAGTGCCGAGAGTAAGGGTCTCAAACTATGGCTTGGAAAAATATCTAGGCATACGCCACCACCTTCGGGGATGGGCACGCAAGAGAGGCAGAGGGTTTTCTACAGGCTAGGCTAGGCCCTCTAGACTACCATACAGACTGCTGTACGGACTTCAGCCCCTTTTCTTCTAAGGGTGGGTGAAAAGGGGCAAGTCTTAGTCAGGGCTAGGTACTTCAGGTGCCAGGTGGCTATGTGTGTGGCTATGTGTGTGGCTGAAGATTTCTTCCACTCGTTTCTCGTTCTAATAGTCTGCCCAACAATATCTGTCTTCATTACTTCATAATGCAGAAAACCTTCGGCCAAATAAAATCTATAATATGAGTAAAAATAAATTTTCAAGTTCTTTATCATCAAGTTTTAATTTCCCCTATCTTACAGACAAGGGCTTGAACTACAGGTTGGAATATAGCGCCTTCCAGCGTGAAGAAACCTCTTACTCCAACACCCGCAGCAGTGTTTCCAACTTCTTTCAGGAATAAAATGTCAAAAGAGAAACGCTAGCTTCATAGAGAATATAAATTTCTTTTCTGTTCAAGCCTCCCGCATGTAACTATCGCGGAACAACAATAATTATTCCACGTTGGTAATTATGGCTAACGCCTCGGCAAATCCTGGAAGATGTGCTTTTCTGACGACAGAACACCGGCAGCCTCGGGGCGAAAGTCTCGTCAGAGATCGATCAAGATGCTTGCAGACGGCCCTTCTCAAGCCATAAGGCGCATTCATCTCCCAGCTCTCGCTTGGCTCTTTCCAAATACCGCCTGTTGTCATCTTCTGACAGAATGTCCTTCCAACGGCCGTTGGTGCCTTTGTGGACTGTAAGAAGTAGGAGTTAGCGTTCGATATTAGCAATGAAAGGCCTACTATAGAAAAGGAGAAAGTTATAGAAAATATTCACTGAAACTCTTTGCACCCTCTTTCCAGGCTACGTCTGCCTGCTGCGGTGCTGAAAGATGGGCATGAGCTTTCATCCAGTCGAAGGTACTATGCTATACCGCAGCCTGCCACTGCTCCTGCTTCATTTCGGGAAACTCAAGGAACTTGGCTATTCTCCGCATCTCGCCGTCTAAACCAGCCTTCAGGTCGCTGTAGTGGATCAAGAGAACATTCGGCTGCTTGCGCGCTTCTCACCATCCGCGGATGTGACTCCAGAACGGCCACCCAATTCCCGGTTTCACATCGTCTTCGTCGAGAAGCTGCACAAACATGTCCTCGGGTTGTCACCTGGCCGCGCTAGCGGTGGACCAACACGACCCGGGATGTCGTTGATGAGCTGATAAAATGTATCCGTTGCGGCGGAGAGGTGGTTGTGAAGACTCCACATGGAGTCACGCCCGTCCCGGCCACAGAAGATATACTTCGCTTGGGGGTTCCATACCAGGGTGTCTATTGGAAGATGAGTCTTCAAGAATCGCCTACTCGTCTGCGCCTCCAGCATCTGTATCAGTGCATCGCGGGGTATGATGCGCAATTCAACCCATGGTGATAGGGTATTTGGCGCCACGGTTTCGTCGCCTGCGTGGGGCAGCTGTGATACGATTTGCTGCGTCCACTGTAAAGAATAGCATTAGTTGATCTACCTCGAGTTCATTGTGGGGTGCGTCCTAGGTCAAATGGATAGCGACCGGCTAGGTGTAAACCGCACCAAAGATCCAGGTCTGGGAAGTGAATACTTTCGCCGAGGTGTAATGCGGAAAGATACATTTGAACGCTTTGACTACTCACTGTTGTGCCAGCCTTCGGGTACGTTGAAATTATAATATCGTCGGGTCGAAATTTGATTAGAATAATATTGACTCAGAATGGCTTTCATAAAGCAACGAAATACATATTTCGAGTATATACCTCTTGGTGCCATTTCGACGTGCAGACGGAAAAAGGGAAACCGAAAGAGACATGGGGAGAGGGAGTGAGTGTATGGTGAGCTCTGAGATACTTACAGTCATTCCAGGCAGTTGAGTCCATATGATGTTGGTACACCTCGCGAGTCTTAACCGGCATTGAACGGGTTGTACCATTGGTGCTGCCAGCAGGTGCCGGGACACTGGACGACGCCATGCTGTTATCGTCGAAGTCAAAGGATATAATTAGTGTTAAGGGTCAGCTAGATATCCGTTGAGTGGTTGATTGTCGAGCTTACGACACCTAATGCGTCTATTTATGCTATCTTGGAAAGGGTAGAGGTGATGTTGTGGAGTCGTGTCGAGTCAGCTCAATTCTATAAGCATGCACTAAGTTTATGGTACCCCATGTTGGCTCACGATGCGTGAATATTTGGGTACTTAGACATGTATGACAAGTATGTTCAGTAAGCTGCTGACAGAGTCACAGTTCTCACTAGAAATTCCGCGGAGTGATTTGAATCATAAGAAGCGCGAGCAACTATGACACTGCTGGATTCACACGGCCTGTTCAAGTAGATGCTAAGCCGTCGTGGTTGTATTGTGCTTATTAAAAATGGTAACATCTGTTGCAATCCACAACTGGAATGTGGTAATCGGCATGGGAATCATACTAGCTTAAGCGCAGCGTATTAATAATCAGTGTGGACTCGACGGCTTCAGAGAGTACCTAATACTGAGCTAAGAACATAGGTTCACGGATTGCGAGACCGCTGTTACTGGTTCGCATGCGAGAGGCTGGCCGACGCTGCTTTCGCTGGCGTCTACGCATCCGGGCCGAGGAAGATACCGTCTGATGACATGGTCCTAGAACCGGGGAAGCGACATAGACAAGCTCCGGCATGGAACTGAGTATTTGTATACTACAATTCATTGATTTAGTGTTACCGGGGTATCAGTATAAACTAAAGTTTTACACTATCAGCCTCCTCAGCATCTTCATTCTATCGCTGATGCACTTTTAGCTCTCAGCCTGCAAGCTTAAATCGGCGATCTCCTAAAATGAACTTGCATCGAGTCCGATATTCACAAGGAGAGGTAAATAGCTGGACAATACAGAAAAGGCTGTTCTGTATCTACTAGTATGACTATGAAGCTAGTAGCACTAGACCAGTTACAACTGTAGCTTTCAAGCGATCTGGGGCACGAAAATCGTCATCGAGAGTACATTCCGCTTTCGACACCGCCATCCGTAGCACTAATGTTCCAGGCCTTGTAAATCTGGCTATGGCTGTTTCTGAATCCTATATTTATATGATCACTGTCACTGTTATGTCACTAGTCACTGTTATGTCACTAGTCACATAACTATTTCTATTAATCTCTTAGGCTTAGTGTCTGCTAGATATACCACTAGCGGACGCTACTTCTAAAGCCCCATAGAGTTAAATTGTATCCATACAGATGGCAAAATGTAGTTAAAGCTTGATTCCATGGTGTTCGAGGTTCTCAATAGCATGAGGGTAATGTACTCAGTGTAGAGCCACTAAGATTTGGTGAGTTTCGGCGCCATCATAGCATTGTTCTAGAGGGGTCTTACAGTTCGATGAACAATTATACTATCTATCTTTGCTTTCTTATGAGTGAATTTAAGCTCTGTGAAAGAATGAAACAAACATCCGCATTTGATGAATCACGCAGATCAAATATGAGCCATCATGATACTTTTATTTTCTACTCTAGGCTCTATACTGTTTCCCCTTCTACAGCTTCTACCTCTATATTATCACTCTAGAGTACAAAACGGATCGAGGTTCTATTCCCTGACTATTCAAAATTGCGGCGACTCGGCATCTTGCAGAATCACGAGCATGACTGCATTCTGGCAATGGGATATAATATAAAATTGAAAATGTATCGTTCATAATGCCAGTAAGTCTAATACGAGTAATGAACGAAATAATATCCTGTGCTGTTCAGCCTGCTAAGGAGACATCAATGTCTGGAAGGATCCACGCCACAAGTAAATTTTCTATTCGATTTTAGGTCACGGAGACCAGCCTCAGTTTATTCCCAATGGCAATAGCTAGCTAGACCCAAATCGTGTATAGAAACTATGCAGTTGGCCTACATACTTGGCTGGCTCGAGGGATTTGAACAATGCAGTTGAAAGGAATTAGACTCCCAAGGTTTTGAAAAGCACCCTCACAGGTTCTGGAGCTCGTTCAACTACGCGTGGCTCTGGCACAGAAACCTCTTGACAAATTGAATCGGAGAGTGAAGATATTCGAGTAGGAGCATTGCCGAAAATCTAGAGGTCAATAAAAGTCAGACTCGGACAAAACACAGACAAATATAGTGAAGTGAGCCTGGCGAGGACGCGCCCAGGAGGCTCTCAGCTCTGGAATATAGGCTCAGCCTACACTTCCGTGAGCAATTGAAGAGTCAAACCATGACGGACTCTGTTAAATGAAAGAAAATTCAATACGACTCAATTAACAAAAGTCTTCGCAAATCTTCTGGGCGTGTTTTCCAAGTTCATCCCTGATACCGCCTGTTTAGATTCCGAGGTACGCACAATGATTTAGCTTATTAGTGATCAAGCACACCCCTTTCACTACTGACTCCATTTCAGTGGTTCAGGGGGGGAACGCCTGTCTAGGGACTGTTAAAGAGAAAGTTAATACATAAGAATAAGTACGGGAATTGTGAATACCAAGCTCCCTCATTTCATCAAAAGAAAAGAACCTCGAAAACTCTAGGCTTCTTTGACAGAGCTGTCGCTTCTTGGTGGGGATGCATTGGACATCAATACTACCTTAAAGATACAAACATGTTGCTATGAGTCTCAATCTCGTAGTCCTACGAGTAGAATAGCTGTAGCGCTATGAAATTGGCGCGACGTTCAGGGGGAATTACATGCAATTTTAGCCGTTATTGTAGAGTCGCAGCTACGGAGTGGAACAAGAAGCCTATCCAGCAGAGATGATGCACTTCAATCAATAACTCGCCACCCCCCCGGCAAGTATCGCTTACGAACGAGGCTCACATAGATCATCTAACATTAGCTTGTCGTTAATGATAGGATGGCGGAACACCTGGCAAGTTACCCCTGACTGATTCGCCAGGGACCAGGCTTTCGACTTAGTACAAAGGAGAAGACGAATCTTGAAGAATTGCTATGATATACAAGCGCCAAAATATTGGAATCCAAAATTAAACTACTAGTGGCATATGCAACCCATGATCTCCTAAACGATAATGAAATCCAGAGTCCTCCGTTTCAGCTCTTCGGCGCTTAGCATACTGATACCTTCGCCATCCATTCTTCCATAGACATAAGCCTCACCAATAAACTTGAAACGTCGTCCGCTTGTTCCAACACGGTATTCTCTCAAAATACAAGGCACACTGCAGCCAAATAGGATGCAGATGAAATCACCGTTTTCGGTTTCTGGAGAGCTGATTCCGAAGAGTGGCTCTGAACTTGGGTTGTCCGGTTTCCCTTCAATGAATTTCCTATTCCACGTTACCCCCTGTACCCGTTTCAAGAACTCCGTTACGATCTGTGGCTGCCTCCTGCCTACCATGTCACCTTTGTCGCGAAGCTCTTGCGTCGCCAAGTCACCATTATTATCGGTCAGGACCATGGCATGAAGTGCTGCTCTGTGGTACCATGGAGGAGTGTTGTTTCCGTCTGGGTCACGATCTGCAACCATGGTACGCCAAAGTTTGTCAGGTACTTTGTGCTTGGGTTGCCCGTCGAATCTCCAACCACCTTTCTGGAAACACAATCGGGTGATAACACCCCTGGCTATTGGACTAGAGGCCCAATTGATCTCACTAAGAACTATTCCTTTGACACGGAGTATATGGGATGGAGTTATGTTAGGCGGTAGATCCATATTGCTAGTTGGGAAGAATGGCGAGATTGGTGAAGTATTGTTAACTGGTATGGTTAAACCAGGTGCCGCTGGAGCTGAGTTCGCGCGCAGTCCTACCACTCTCCTTCTTTCCCCGAACCGTACCTGTGGTCTCATTCCATAGGATGCATTATAGCGTCTTCTTCCTGGTCTTCCGACAAGGCTATCACCGTTGATACGACCATTGAGTCCCTGCTCTTGAGTACCCCACGTTGATTTCTGAATGGTCTGTATCCAGGAAGGTAGTGTGATTAAAGGAGTGGGATTTTTCCTTCCTCCAGGCGTAACCCTCTCTGGAGTGGCCCATTGCCGGCATATCATATCGAGGGAACCGCTTGAGTGCACCACCCATTCTAATAGATCAGTGTAGACCTCAAGCAGATTCCTTTGATAGTTCGGCTTCGGAGGCGTAACTATGTCTATTTCTTCTGATGACGGGAGCATCGATTCGCTCGCAATGTTCAGTAATGCGAATATACTATCTCGTGGATCGCCGGATTCAAAAGAAGCCAGGCTGGAGACAAGTGTTTCCAGATTGAAAACCGGCTCAAAAACCGTGCCGTCAACATTCTTGCGAAAAGTGTTGGTGATAGCATCAACAAGCACTTTTGCGCCGAGAGGCTCCAACTCGTTGAAGTTTTCGAAGTTTCGGAAGATATCCACATCCCTTGATTGTCCGAAGAGGGTCCTGATCTTGTCAAAGTTGAGGACGAAAAGCCCGATAGCGTCGGCAAACTCTTGCCAGGGGACGCATTCAGTACCACAGTGAACCGTTGCTTCACGTGCTAAAGCCAACTCTTGGATGACCCAACGGCGCGAGAACCAAGTGGCCCGCATCAAATCTAAGAGATCGCTCCAGCTCTTTGTATGAGCTGCATTTAAGAGCTCGTCAAACCTCCCCAGGTCCAAAATTGTTCGGCTGAACTCCATGGCGGCATAAAAGTCCTTGCTCCTATCTTTCTCACCGCTCTCGCCTTTACCATCGCCAAGCCAGATACACACATTATCTGCCTTATTGTAGATGTCTTTCATCTTGGCAATCTGGGCAGGCTTTTCGACTTTCTCGTCTGGTTGGTTGATGCATATCGCATCGACCCATAAGACTATCGTTCTGACCTTGTCCCTCAAGTTTCGAAGTGCTTTATCGAGATTGGGTCGAACATAAAGTCTTTGCCCTTTGGCAAAGTCCGGAACGGTTCTACGCAGCGAAAATATATCCGCCACCTCAACTTTAGTATTCGACCATTTGCCAAAGATATATATGGGTTTGTCTGCAGGACCTGGCCCCCAGTGATAAGAGAGTGCTTCGTACGGCTGCGCAGATTCTCCTGGGCCGGTATCTTCGTCGTCAAATGGGACAATCTCCACGAAAACGTCGTCCTCGTAGCGTAGTGCAGGGTTGAGATAAAGAAGCCGTACTTCTGTAGCTTGAATGGGACTGTACTTGTAGAGGAGGTCATACTTTTCCAATAATTTCCAGCGTTCGGTTGCGCCTAGGAATCGCTTCACAATTTCATCGCGAGTCTTTTTATCTATAGTAGACTGATCCCAATATCTGAGTCTGGAGGGCCCGACCGCAATCTCCTTCTGGCGTCTTGGAACATCAACACGTGCTCGGGTACTAGAAGTCCTGTGTCTGGAAGTGCCAGTCTGAGTACTGGACCCATTCATGCCTTCGGGCCCATTTGGGAGCTTTGTGGGCTTTGGGACGCTCATAATGCGGTTCTAAAACGATTCATACGAGGGAATGCAACACTCTTTGCCTGTATTAGCGGGTTGGAATTGAGTTATCGGCTTAAGGTGTAGATTGAATGGATCCGTTGATTGATACAAGGGAAGATGTCGACTGCTTGACCTTTCTCATTATCATGAAGTATTTAGTGGGCTACTCTCAGCTTTATGAGGTTAAGAAGGCGAGGAAAGAAGAATGATCATGGGAGGCTCTGGAGAGGCGTGAAACAGATGTGGGATATCCTCGACAACAATTGCCTAGTTCTATAGACCCCGGCGTCCCATGCGCATTGAAGCCTGCATAAGTCAGCCCAAATGGGAAAGCAGAAGGACTACGTCCCATTTTGGCCCCCAACGACTCCTCTTAGATCTATGCGACCCCTGATCAATGGGAAGCAGAACGAACCATGGACCCTTCAGACTTATTGCGTGATAGCCTGACCATGGCAGGTTAGAGCGCCCAGGTTAGTGCCTAGGGCTGTGGTGTCACCCCTACTGTAAGACGTGGCTTAACTACCGAAAACCAATGCGACATAACAGGCTGGACAATGTTGATTTTTGCTTTTCCAGGATCGGCTTCTGCTCAGCCTACCGCACACCTTACCGAAAGTTATACGGATTCTGCGCCGTGTTTATGCAATGTCAGATCGTGATCACATGCGGCTTTTCGGGGGCTTTGCTACCCCTCTCAGTATTTCCATTTGCCTCTTTACGAATGAGGGCCTCTGTAGCCATGACCGTGACCCATCCCGAGTTATCAGTTGCGTTGGTAGACGTTGATAATTAAGACATTGTGTCTATGTATCAGCCTATAGATAAGCTTACAGATGAATCTACCCGTAAATTTACATATAGATACCCGTCGCGCGTCCGGGCGACTATACTACTACTCGAAGCTCTAAGAGTTTGATCATTGGGATACTTCAGAATGGATCCTCTCACAATTTCTACAGGCATTATCACCTTGCTTCAGGCCACCACGGCAATTATTACGACTTGCTACGATTTTAGGGCGGCTTTGAAAAAGGCACCCTGGTCTTTGACGAAGATAGTCGAGGAGTTGAAAAGTTTGCGAAGCATTCTGGAGGGCCTAGACGAACTCGCACAAGACTGTGAAAAACCAGAAAGATTAGGAATACGGCCAGCGCTAGAAATCTGCATGAACCCGGACAATGGTCCCCTTGTGATTTGCCTCCGAGAACTCACAAACCTAGATCAGAAGCTGAGGTTCTCCAGCTATGCAGGTATCAGTGGCCGGAAAAGGATGGCAGCTATCCAAGCTTTAGGCTGGCAGCTGTCAGAAAAGGATGCGAAAGAATGCTTGGAACGTATCGACCGGTGCAAAAATACCCTGAGTCTTGCACTTGCTGGGGATACAACGTACGTTTCAGTGTACCGTAATGAAAGCTGTACGAAGTGATTAACATCTTCTAGCAAATTATTAAGCAACATACAACAATTGACCTCTTCTGTTCACGCCACTGTGCTGGACATTGATATTAAATTGATGGTTATGGCTGATGATTTGCGGAATAGCCATCTAGGTAGTCTCAACCTCTAGTTTGTACCAAGTCATCAACTGACAAAGTAAGATTGCGAACATGCGGCCTTGATGAAATGGCTTTCAAAAGCCGACCCATACGAGAATCACGAATCAGCCAGTTCGATGCATCTGAAAGGGACTAGTGAATGGGTCTTCAATTGTAAACAGTGGCAAGCTTGGACTGATGTTTCATCTTCTTTTCTGTGTGTCACTGGATTCCGTATGTCTGTATCTCCTCTGAACTTTTGAATCCAGGAGCTAATCACGCAATTATTATAGCTGGTGCTGGGAAGACGATCCTTTTGTGAGTATTCACTTCGGTCTTACTGAGGATATCATCTAATCGCACTAGCTCCCAAATCGTCTCATGCCTGTTAAAACAGCGGCATGAATCCTACAACATCGGCGTCGCATACTTCTACTGTGATTTCAGGCGAAAGGAGTTCCAATGCGCCAAAAGCGTCCTCGGATCCATAGTGGCACAGTTATGCTCGCAATTTCCTTACCCGAATAGCCTAATGGCCGCCTATCGAAGTAGTAAAGTTCCGGGACAGAACCAACATCCGAGTTGGGACGTCTTAGAGGAGACGTTATCCTGGCTCTCGAAAGACCGCAGGATATTCGTTATGATCGACGCAGTTGATGAATGCGAGCAGGGCAAGGACATTGTCGCCTTCTTTTCTAAGTTCCAAGAGCATACAACCCAACTGAGCGTCCTTCTCACGGGTCGCAACGAAATTGTAACAGATTCAGAATGCCAGTCGTGGCCGCGCCTGCAGATGGAGACGCGTCGTGTCGAGGTCGATATAGACATTGAACTCTATATTGAGAAACGACTCGAGGTTGAGGAGGGATTGCGAATTCTGCCACCGCTGGTAAAAAGTGAGATTCGTAGCTGCCTTCATCAGAAATGTGCTGGAATGTATGTCTTGCCTGACCTTGCTCAACACTAAAGCTTACCTTTGTAGGTTTCGTTGGGCCCAATGCCAGCTCGATGATATTGCTCGAATGAGAACAGTACGATCAATCCGGAGTAGCTTGGCGAAATTACCAAAGGGCCTTAATGAAACCTATGAGCGAATTCTACAAAGAACTCCTGAAGAAGACATGGAACTCCTGCGTAAGATTCTGCTTTGGGTTTCATTCACAGCCATGCCCTTGAAGCTTGAAGAGCTGCATGAAGCTATAGCACTAGATTTAGACGCAGATACAATCGCAGAGGTTGAAGAATCTCGGTTGAATGACCCTAAAGATATCTTCAGCCTCGGTGGCAGTCTCATTACTGTTTCTGACAGCGGTGAAGTAAGACTAGCGCACTTATCTGTCAAAGACTATCTGCTGTCTATCAACCTCCAAGGCGACGTTAAGGTGTCCACTTTCGGAATGAGACCGAAGCAGGCAAATGAAGAACTAGCCAGGTATTCTCTTGCTTACTTACTATTGGACGGTTTCACCAGGGGACCGGCCCTCACAATCGAAGAATGGGAAGCTCGCCTGACGCGGCAACCCCTATTAAGACATGTCGCTAAGACTTGGACATATTACTTTCGAGCAGCAGGCTCAAACCTTGACCTGAACCGCCTAGTTTCCGAATTCTTCAGCCCAAGATTTCGAAATGCGTTCATGTCATGGATACAGGTGCTGAACTCCAATTGGATATACAACTTCGACCAATATCCAAAGCACGCCACACCACTTTACTACGCAGCTTCTTTCGGTTTAACGGAGGTAACCGAGGGCCTGATTCAAAGCGGAGTTGACATTAACGCTCCTGGAAGTCGCTTCGGTGGTACTGCACTCCACGGAGCAACTCTGCGTGAGCACATCGGCATCATGAAGATGCTCCTCGAGGCCGGTGCACATCCGTCTCAAGCAGACTACAATCTCATCGCGCCGCTGCATACAGCTGCCAGGGTTGGTAATCTTCAAGTACTGAAGCTGCTTTTAGACTATGGAGCTTCTAAACAGGCAGTCGATAGTCTTGGAGAGACGCCGTATGACTGGGCTGTGAAAGCAGGTCAAATAGGGGCCCAGAAATTGCTAATGGGGGAAGAATGTGATTTGGTTTCCGGCGACTCGGCGGTGCAGAATCATGTCGTATACCAGCGGCCTGTTGCTCACTTCCCGTCACTTATGGTTGCCCAGGGCCTTTCCATTCCTAATCTGACGAATATCGCCTTAAAAGCGCATGCGTAGATGGGAGCTGAAATGAATGATAGTCAGCTTGAAGGCATCTTTGATAGACTGTAGTGAAGGTTCATGGGCGATGTTCTTTACATCGGCATGATGTATATATAGTACTACGTATTTCAATGACTACCCGTTCGCTAGTGAACGGTCTATGTCGCCGGGTTGAGCAATAAATTATACATCGAGGCAAGCTGGTAATGTAGTGGTTCAATTGGGCCCCTAGGACCCAAAATACTCACGATTCAATCAGAATTTCAGGGGGTGAAGCATCAGGGTACTGCGTCTTTTTAACCGCATTATCGAACACGTCAATGACTACAGTATTGGCTCTACATCATATTATCTCATCAAATCTGAATGGGCTACAGAATTCTCTAAAGTAATCAATGTGAACCTATTCAAAGGTTTTGATATCTTAACTCCAATCAATAGCTGCGTTCTGACTTACGAAGGTGTTGTTGTAATTGTCTCGGAGTTAAGCTTTATAGGGTCTTGGCGGCCCATCGGAGATTATCACTAAATTATAGTACGCCGCCAACAGGACCATGTTGAGTCCGGATTCAGCATGCCTGATTCCAAAAGTCACGGAAAATCACGTGGAAATTGGTCCGGGGTAGCGGAGCTTTACCGGAAAGTGGCCGTAGAATCCCTGTGATGAAACATTGTGATGCCTGAGAGACTTTGGCAAACGTATCAGCACGGTAAACCACCCAAGTTCTATCAAAACCAATGAAACAATCGTGTACAAAGGTTGGAAAAGTGTTCAGGGGGTATATCCTGAAAAGGCCCTATCAGTAGTGATAGGATACGTCTTCAAGTGGTAGATTGTCTGGATATCAGGCAGGTCTTTGTGTGGCATCAATGAAGCATCGGTAACTAAGGCATGGCGTTGAAGCCAACATCAACCCCGGCCAACACTGTGCCCCTGACTATGATACGATATTCAGATCGGCTGTGACTCTTTCGGCGAGCTAGGAACGTCACCGGTGCCGAATTGTCAGGTAGATAGGTGACACCCTAGTGTGTGCCTATAAGGCTGGGTCTATATATACGGGCTATCCCCCCCAACTACCAGTTGGGAGGGCTAGGGGCCATTTGACCAATACACCTTCATGGCTACTGACCCCTTTCTACCTACCTGCTACGTGGCTGTAGGGCTATTCCATTCACTCTGGGACGAATACACCTGACACGAATGGGCTTGATACTCGAGAATTGAAGGTCAAGGCGGAGGGACAACACCTATAAAAAGGCGGGGAAGTAAGGGAGATCAAGCAGATTCGCCAGATTATCCGACCTTTCCGCTCGACAGAGTAACTTACAGTAGCCAACCCCCTTTCACGGCACAAACCTTAAGAAAAATGCCTCTCACCAGCGACATCGTCATCGACTACTCGAGGTTCGACCCGAACAATACGAGTGGGGACACGAAGAAGTACAGTGACTTCCTCGAGAAGGCAACCGACTCAGTGCCGCGCTGGTACGAAGTCGGGGCGCCACGATTTCGAGAGATCATAGAAGCAGGAGAGTTGGGCGGGCTTAAACCAGGTTCGTCGCGCTTCCATGTAAAATAGACACGCATGAATAAGTCCCCAATAGGGAAACGAAAGTCATTGACTGACCTTGGTCTGCCCTAGTCACGCTCCCCGAAGCCTCAGACCTCGCCATCCCCTCCCGCGAGCCCGGACGCAACATTCCTGTGCGCATGTACAAACCCGACAAAGGGGCGTCGAGCAAGGGGATTCTGCTGCATATCCACGGAGGCGGGTACACGCTCGGCAGTCACAGGCAGTGAGTAACACAGAGCGTCGAAACAAGCGGTAATAGCAAATTTCCTGACATCAGACACCAGCCAAGACAGCCTCCTAAAATTCTACGCAAATGTATGCCGACTAACAGCCCTCTCAATCGGGTACCGTCTAGCCCCTGAACACCCCTACCCGGCAGGCCGCGAAGACTGCATCGATGTAGCGGAGTACAGTGCCTGGACAAAAGAAACGAGCTCACCCCCATTTTACACCAAAACACACCTTTTTTATCGCTTTATATTTAACTATTTATAACAACAATTAATTCATAAAAATTATCATTACATAGTAAATTAATAAAGCTTTATTTTGTACTAATTATCTTTTTAATATATAGCTTAATTATTTTTTTATATTTTTTTAAAGCGAGAACAAGGAATTTCGATTTTTAAAAACTTAAATAATTTAATAATTATAAAGCCTAGAAAATATTTTTTTTACATAATTTAATAGCTTAAGCTTTAATAAACTAGATTTTATATATAAATTATAAATTAACTGTTTTATTAATAAATTATTTAAAATTTTAAAAATCGAGATTTTTTATTCTCGCTTTAAAAAAATATAAAAAAATAAATATATTATATATTAAAATTATAAATAATACACAATAAAGTTTGATTAATTTACTATATAACAATAATTTTTATAAATTAATTATTGCTATATATTGTTAAAATATAAAGTTATTAAGAAGGTGAGTTTTGGTGTAAAATGGGGGTGAGCTCGTTTCTTTTGTCCCCCCACTGTACCTAGTCGACCACAGCGCCGAGCACGGCGAGCTGCTCTTCCTAGCAGGTGAATCCGGAGGCGCGCATTTCGCCGTCCTAACCGCGTTCGCGCTTCTGCGCTCTCGACCCGCACACATCCTTCGCGGTTTAGTCTTGCCTTACGGGAACTATAGCCTGGCCCTCGGGCTGCCGTCAATGGTCTCGTACGACCGGCCTGTGGTAGTCAACCACGCGATCATCCGCGCCTTCATGGACGCGTACACCCCAGGCTGGAGCGCAGAGGAGCGGCGGAACCCGCTAGCGTCGCCGATGTTTGAGAATTTGGGGGCGCTGGCGGCGCAGAGCCCGAAGAAGAAGCTCCCGCCTGCGCTGTTCCTCTGCGGCACGAATGACCCCTTGCTGGATGATACCCTGCTTATGGGGGTTAAGTGGCTGGCGAGCGGGAGCGAGGCGGTGGTCAAGATCTTCCCTGGCGCGCCACACGTGTTCAATGTGCCGAGTATTGATATCGGAGAAGAGAGCTTCCTGTATGAGGCGGAATTTATCCGAAGCAAGTTGCAGGAATGATTGTATCGTGAGGAGATGGCGTGTGGGATGCATTTACTGCTCATGTGCCTAGATATGGATCGGGAGAAATGCAATTGACTCTGGTTGTTGACCAACTATGGTTAGCTCATATAATTCTTGTTCATTTGCGATTTGCTCATATGAAGCTACGATTTATAAGCAATTTCACTCCTATGACTAATAGCCTGTCCCATTATCAGGACAGGATGAGGGTGAGTATATCGACGTACCAAATGGTAAGCATCGATTATCATGAATTTTATATCGACATTTCTACACCGAGTGATATATTAGAAGTTCCCTGTGGTGGCCGTGCAAATCACTTATTCCATCTAGCCCCTACTACCATTCGCGTGATGTGGGTAATTAAAACAAATCATCAGGAAAAAGCAGGAATTAGCTAGATATGCCGGGAAAAAATATTGGAAAAGGGAAAGAGAAGAAAAAAAATTAAGAGGGAGAAGGAGAAAAAGGCGCGAATTAGCTTACACAACTCATTCATTCAATCGGAAGATGAAGATCTCAACATGTAGCATAATAACCACATCCAAGCGAGTCACCGGAAAAGAACCTCGATAATATTAACAGCTGAGTTTTGAAATTGAGTTGATATCCTGTTTTTATCCGATGTCTCCATGTATCCATGCATACGCTGTCTAGATGCCAAGTTCATTTTTCAGTTCCTACAATTTAATGCGTCAGCCATCACACCTTGAGCAACCTATCCCAAGCTCTTACTGAACGAGGCATAACATACCGAACGCCGTAAAATGCAACAAATACACCTAAATAAACCCTTTCAGCACAGCAGCCTCAGCGTTGAGGATGGAGGAGCCAGCAGCTCCAATAACAGCTGACACAATGTTAGCATGGGGGCCATTACATATCTCCTAATATGGTTGTAACGGGAGACTCACTGTTATGGCTCAGCGCGACAAACTTGATATCGAATATCCCGCTCTCGTCTTCCCTCACTCGCCCAACACTAACCGTATAGCCCCGGCTTAAGTCCCGATCTAACCTCGGCTGCGGACGATCCGGTTCGTCAAAGACCATGATACTAGGCTGCGGCGCACTAGGACATCCAAGCTTCTCCGCTTCGCTCACATATTCCCTCATAGCAGCCTTGACGTCCTCGGCCTTAGGCGGCGGGCGGTTCTTGAAGCGCAGGGAGACACACGCCGTGTGGCCGTCGAGCACAGGGACTCTGTTGCACGCGGCGGAGACGCGGAGCTCGTCCTGCTCGACAAAGGCTGTGGCATCGCCGTTTATGGCGCCCAGGATCTTGCGGGCCTCGGTCTCGAGCTTATCCTCCTCGCCACTGATGAAGGGCACGACGTTGTCCATGATGTCCATACTACTGACACCAGGGTACCCTGCGCCGGAGACGGCCTGCATGGTGACGACGCTGACGGTGTCGACGGGGCCGAAACGGGCCTGCAGTGCGGCGAAAGGGATGACGAGGCCGATGACGGCGCAGTTGGAGTTGCAGACCAGGAAGCCTTTCTCGAGGCCGTGGCGTTTCCGCTGGTGGGGAATGAGGTCGAGATGAGGGAGGTTAACGGTTGGAACGACGAGTGGCACAAGGGGATCGCGACGGTAGTTCTTCGCGTTGGAAAAGACGGCGAGGTTGGCCTTAAGGAATTCCATTTCTGATATGTCATGTATGGTGAGTCTTATTGTGCGAATCACACTATACAACATATGAAACTCGAGCAAACAGGGCGAGAGACAGAGAGAGACAGAGGCTATGAGGGTGTCGAGGCTTACCTATCTCACCAGCGACGTCTGAGTCTAGGCCGCTGAAGACGACATCGCAGTCTGCAAACTCGTTGGCCTTACACTCACGAACAACAAGCTCGCCGACTGGCCCCATGGGAGAAGCCTGCTTCCACTTCACGGCATCCTTGTACTTCTTGCCCGCCGATCTAGAAGAAGCCCCGACGGCGTGAAGGACAAAATGAGGATGCTGCGACAGTAGTAGAATGAAGCGCTGTCCTACAGAACCCGTGGCCCCGAGCACACCTGACAGGAAAAAGACAGTTAGTAAGGTTGAATGGTGGTTGCTGCAAGATAGAACATGTCGCAGGACCATCTTACCGCACTTCTTGGTGGGGAATTGAGCTGTCATGATAATCACCGTGAACTCGGATAGGGGATGCTTCGTATCCAAGGATGATGTAGAATCTGGGGAAGTTATGACGGTGATATTTTATACGCGTTAATTAATACAGAAGGTAGCCAGAAGAATCAACGGTGCCGGCGCATCGGGATTTGTCTCGGCGAGCTTTCTGCTTTCCGCGAATCGCCCCTCCGCCGTGGGCTGTTGAACCCTTCTCCGAATCCCTCGTTGTGCCCCGCCATCCGTTATCGGATCAAATACCGCGGACCTGCATATGCAAATCTAAAGTACGTAGGAAGTCGGTCCACATACACACAGCCTACTATGTATGTAGTAGACTTACATACCTACCTAGGTATGTATACTAGCGCGAAAAGGGGACCGTCACCGAGACTGTCATCGCGGTTCAAAACGGTCTTAATAGTACCCCGTATATGAGACACCTTCAAAGATTATTCTAGCAAAACTATCTCTATTTCAACTTGACCTCACACCCGTAACATGGTTTACAATGTTTCACATGGTTGCTAACAAATTTACAGTCTTTCACTAGTGTACCTTTTACTGGGTTACCGAAAATTATGCGTAAGGTGAGGCACTATTACCATGCTTTGCGGACAGTCTATCAAGTCAAGCCAAGTCAAGCTAATGCTGTTGCTGAACTGACCATAATGAACATCTTGCCTTGAGTTCCATGCACTCTAAAAGGTTACGTTCGATCTTGGAAGATATATACACTTATAGGTCCATAATTCATCAATTCCAATACGACAGACAAAGAAGTCGTGTCCAAGTCATCATTCCCACAAAAATTAATTGAACTCCGCACCCGGGAAACCATGATAGCAGATAGAGAAAACTACCGAGGAATTTAGGTATATCATTTTAATCTATTGACGGAAGGTCTCCAATTCGCCATAATCGTGATATTTTCTATTTGAAAGTTAGCTGAGTTTGCATTACAAAACAATTTAAAATTTAATGGCAGTTACTATATGTGGTACGATTCTAATGTTGAGATCAGTAAAGTGGAAAGGGAAAATACTTACGTAGGTACCATGCTTTCTACCGTCAGAATGGCTAGGATTAGTGGTGCCCGCCTATCACGTAGAAGCGGGTGCATCTCCCATGACAGGACGTCGGGCCAGGCTCGAAAACCCCCGAACTTGGTTGGAAGCTGAGCCGGAGGCAAAGTGTGACTTCAGATTTTCCGAAGCGATCTGAGCTGCTCGGTGGAGTCGCGACTCCAAGTTGGAATCGCCAAGCATGGCTCGACCATGCAATGTGAAGTCCTTCATGAGCTTATTGAGCTGCTCACCTGGCTCAATGCCGTACCAAAACATGACATCGTTGCCCCTAACAAGACTGCCATCCGCCTTGTCGAAGAACCAAGTAAGGTTTTCGTCATCAGCCTTGACCGTCCATACCAGGGTGGGATATTCTTTCTGGATGGCGGCAAAAAGGTTGTCGGCAACATTGGTCAACCACCCAGACTTGGTGATGGTTAGAGTAGCAAGCGTTGCATAGGGTTCTTCTGCAGAAGACTCGAGAACAACAGCAAGAGCTTTCATGGGCTCATCAAAGAAGGCTTTGAACTTGCGCTCTTTCAAAAACTCTAAGTATCGATCTACTGTGGCTTTCGCATCCCGCACTTCGCGATCTCGAACTAGGACTTCCTTAAGCTTGTCAACATCTTCGAAATCCGAGACACTGGAAGCAGTCATGAGCTTGTCTCCCCTCCGGATCAGGGTGCCGGCTCCAGAATCCGTGAACAATTCCTTCTGTAAGTCAGCAGGATGGATGATGGCGACGCTTGAAGATCGGGGAAGATTATCTAGCAACTCCTTGATCTCCTTGATCTTGAGGCGTGTCCCAAATCTGCACCAAGCCTGTGACATAATGTGCTCAAATTCTTCGTCTAGGTTGATGGCAGATATCTTTTGCCCGTCGCCGTCAAAAAGGCCACCCTTCTCACTAAGGTAAACAACCTTTAGAGGCTCAAGCTTACGAGCAAGCTCTCCAGCTGCCACGTCTGCATTGACGTTAAGGACTTGGCCCTCGGTCGTCTCAGCCATAGAGGTGAGTATTGGTAGATAGCCATTTTGAATGGCAGTTTGGATAGGCTCGTCATTGACATCGGTTATTTTGCCGACAAGCTTCCATTTGTCCTTATCTAGGTAATCTGCGGTGAAGACACTTGAAGTGATGGGTCGGGCACGGACGCCCATCTGTTCTAACCGTTGGACGAGCTTTAGGTTTTCAGCCAGGAACAGTCGTCTTGCAATGCCTAGGGTCTTCCCATCCGTGATACGAATACCTTCCTCGAACTCGGGCTCGACGCCCGCGTCTTCGAGCAACTTGTTAAGCTGAGGACCAGCGCCGTGGACGATGATGGGGAACAGGCCAACGTGGTACAGGAACGAAAGCGACGAGCACAGTTCATCCAGATAGTCGGTCAAGATGGCACCTCCGACCTTGATAACAGCGAACTGTTGAGATGACACGGACGAGAAATGGGAGAGATATTGTTGAACTTCTCGCTTAGAGCCGACATTGTTTAATACCTGAATAACCGCTGCGCGTGTGGCCGAATCACTGGCGCTTGATCGTGTCGAGTAGGCAGTCCGACAGGTAGCAGCTACAGCTGGGCGGGCTAGACGAATCGATCGAGGAGCAGCGCGACGAGCTCCGGCTCTGAGAACCACTCGGGCAGCTCTAATACCGATCATCATCGCGATAAGGCGTGTAGAGTAGCGTCGAAATAGCGGCGAAACGAGGAACAGTCTACGGGGAGAGGGACCCAGGCAACAAATGATCCAAAGCTAAGCTGGTGTACTCAAGTCTATCTATAGCCGCGGAAGGCTGTGGGGACAGAGAGGAGCAGGTAGAATAGAGCTTGGAGAAGCTCCAATTCTGTCGGGCTCAAGAAGTGGGCTCGTCAGGATCTCTGTGAGGCTTCAAATGGAGGAGGGGTTCCTAGCGACCTGCTATGTACTCCAAGTGTTAATGAGCGGAATGCAACACCAATGGGGAAGGTAATGATAGATTACCTGCGATAATTAATAGGGATTGCGCTATCCTCAGCTCCCATTGTAGGAGTCACGGGAGAGGAGCCAATTGGTGCGAGATGGGCAGCGGGAAGGCAGTCTCGAGAAGAGTCGAGATGCATTGCTAGGTGCTGGACAGGTCAAAAAATTGCGCCGAACATCGCAGCAAGCAGCGCGGGACACAGCTGGCGGGTTGACAGCCGAGCTAGCTCTAGGGCGAGGTACGTTATGCCAAGTACCTACAGGGGTCCTGATAGGCTCTCTACTATGCTTGTCCCCTGTAACACCTTCGGTAGTACTTAGGTAAAGAGTGTGTGCTACCTGACAATCTTCAGCGACTCACACCTGCCGAGAGTCATACACCTTTCCATATTAGGCATAGTTAGGCTCTCCATCTTGCTGAGCTGTACCTTAGTCTAAGAAAAACCTAAAGCGCATCGCAGTTTCATAAAATGTTTGACGCTTAACAACTCTACAAGCTCATCGAGTTACTAGTAAGCCATGTAAATCAATGCTTAGCGGATAAATAAGATAGATTTTGGATTCCAAAAATTGATAAGTTGCGATATGAAACCCTTTGCCTAGAAAACATGGGTAAACCACATGTTTTCTCTTCTCAGCGCTTCCTTGTTCGCGATGGGATAACTGTTGGCGGAGCACCTGACACTAAGAAAACAAACTGAAACGAGTAGAGTGGCATATTGTGCTGAGCTTAAAGTTGATACTGCATACCAATGAATATCCTATACACCTAGGTACTGAGCAGTAGCTATGTTCCCTGGGTAGTGACATCTTTGGGTTAGTATGCATCTGGTGTCTGCACCGCAGATATAGATGACCCTGAAAATGTTGCTATATTCAATGACACCACCATTGTTTACGGCGTACACTTTCTCTTGCCACACAGCGGAGGCACCGCCAGGTGTATATGCCAACTATGTCAAGAGAGGCAAAGGATCATGAAGTATATCAATTAATGGATAGGGAAAACGCCACGCCGTAGTACATACAAAGTTGATTCTCTCCAGCCTTCCCGTGAACACTTGGCCATGGCAGTAGAAGCCTCACGTTCCATGAAGGCCAAAGATTCGTAGAAATAAACACAAGACCCCTCTGTAGTGCTTTCTGGCCGACTGCCAGTCATAGCATATCAGATTCAATTCATCATCATAGCAACCAAACAATCTAGCAAGCCCAGCCTCTCTAGGCAATCATACCCAAGTCGTATACGACTCTACAGCGTAGTTTTTTATTTGCTGCCGAAGTAGGCTATTTCCATATTGTATTAGAACCAGAATGACGAGACGGGGAAGGTGAAAGTATCGTATCTTACCGGATGGAATAATGATGATAGCGAGAAGAACTATAATGCCTATGATGATCCAGAACCTCATCTTCATGTCCTTCCACCACATCAACCTGTGCACTCGGCTGGTGCCTCGACGGAAGGTATTGGCGGATTCGGCAAGGGTGTCGGTCTTATTCTGAAGGCTATCGAGACGCTCGCCACGTTGAGATACTTTGTGGATGTTTTCTCGCATGACCCCGACAGTGTCATCGATTTGCTACAGGAAGAAATTAGCTCCTGCCAAGTTCCTTAACAAGGCTTCTTGTTCCTGGGCTGTATGGACTGTTCGTTGTCGTGGGCGGGCGAGACTCGTCATTGATCATCTAACTGGAATGCTGCTCGGGAATTGGAAGGTCTATGTAAACGGGTCGAAAGGTGCTATACGCGACCAAATTGACCTTCAGTCCAAACCTGCCGTGGCGTTGAATCTTTCACAACTTGATCTCACCCGCCGCATTATCGAAAGCGTCGAACGTTGAAATGGAATAGCGGAGATTGTAGCCAAATCTTCAGATATAGGTGCGTTGTTCGCTTTCCTTTGCGTCTAAGCGCTTAGGAGTACGGTCGCTCGGCATCGGATCGGTCGTCGCATTATCGCAATCCAGACAGCCCAGGGTGAAGCTCATCCAATATCAAACAGCTTATCAATAGAAAGAACTTACAGCCTGCAGAGCCTGGGTCCGAGGATTGCCGCCCGGCTGGTGAGGACCGCCGCTCTGGCCACTGGGGATGTAGGGATCGTAGGGAGCGTCTTGGCCGGACATGATGATTGCGGAGGATGCGATCGGCCTTGAACAGGAGTGGTATTTTGTTTGTGTGTTTGGTATAGACAAGAGGCAGCTCACTAAATACCGTAACTTTCGGTTATCGCACAGATGAAAGAGGCGAGAGCGAAGGCGGAATTAGATGGAATGTTAGCTGATGATGGTTTGATGCAGGTGGTAGATTCGGACAGGAGGTGATGAAATAGATAGGTTGGGGGGAGAACGAGGGTACAGCGAGCAGGTTGCCGTGGTCAAGTAGGCGTTGCCATTATGAGACAGCTGAGCAGGGGATCCGGAGGGCTCTACCCAAGCCCATGAGCTGCAGCCATGTACTTTCTACAGTATTGCCGGTACTTCAGAGGTAGGTACCTAGGTAGAGCCAAAAGTCATGATTATTCTTCCCGTCTTTATACAGTGTATATTTTCATTCTTTGCGGCGGAGCCTTCCTAATTAGGAAACGTATCAGTGTTTCTTGGCAGACTGCCAGCGGCTCGGCAGCTCACGTTTTGGCCTGGTGACGGTCTGCGGAATGTAACTGATGCTAGTCTCGGGCCGCCAACAGTCTGGAGAAATGGGTAGCGCTTTTCCTGATTAGGATAGCCCTACCTTAAGGGGTAAAAGTTTACACTGTACAAGATCAGTAAGGACAGTCAAGACTTGGCCCCGACCTCCGTACTTAAGGAACATTAGGTAGGTACTATGTAGTCCGTGGCTGGCGTCGGCAGTGCTTCAGTACGATGTTTGAAGAAGCCGATTGACGATGCCATTTAGTATATTACATCTATAATTGCATAAGTAAGGACAGACATCTGCCTCAATGAATCTTCTTGATCTATTCTATTGTCATTATACAATTCGGGCTTATAGAGCCAGGCAAAGCATAGCCACGGATTTATCACTCAGTGTGTCTACGTACGTACTGTTTGAAGGGTTACGCAGCTGCTGGGGCTGTGGTTAAGGCAGGTCAGGTACCTACCTCGGTACTGTCCACCTACAGTCACTGGAATGACACGACGTAACTGTGGCGATTGCTGAGTACTAGTCCTAATATGGCGAGAGTATGACCGTTAGTATTAGAAATTGGTCACTACCCAACATATTCCATCTATTGTGAACATCGACATTGGCAATAATTCTGCTGCCTGGCATTTTGTATGCTTTCCACGTAGTATATGGCCTACGTGACGATCTATTTCGGAAGGATAGGATGTAAGGCGGGGACCCATGTCTGCTGAAGAGCCCGAAACCCATTGTAACCATGACAGAGTGTGGTGTCTGCCGTTGTAAAATTTGAGTATACGATCACCCCCCAGAGCCGCCTACGTTGGCCGAGTTTTTCACTGGAAGGCTTTGAAGATTATACATGCGTTTCAACGCCGTTCTTCTCTGCTTATCCTATCATTTTCTTTTCTGTTATTTCGGTGTTTCTGAAATCATGATTTTAACGCTTATAGAGGCACGATCCAAAGAGGTCTCTTATCTCTGGCAGTTATCAGGCCCCATGTTATACCAAGCCATATCCTATGACTGTAGGATACGAGGACATCGCTTGTTTCAATCTCTGGATGGGGGTCGCAGATACTGACGGAGGCCCGTCAGGCTCTTTCACCTGTTGCCCTACGCTGCTACTCGCAGTTGAACCCCTGGGCCGATGTGTAGCGGCCCTAGTTTGATCGTCGCGGATTATCAAGGGTCAACAGCAAGCTCGATCTTCTTCTGCCGGCCGGTTTATCCCGCACTAAACATTATATAAGATTTCCACAAGGCTTACATTGTGCATCAAACAAACTTCCCGCTGAATGAGACGGATAGGCGGCTATGCCCGACATCAAGCTTTCCTATGCCGCAGTAGCGCCGCCACCTGGCCACCGACGGAAGCCCTATCACCCACGAGAAGACTTCACCCTGAGGTGATATATTTGAACACACGGCCAGAAACGAGCTGGAACAGCTTGAAATAGTCCCATCATCTTGTATCCTTGTGTGAGGAACTGCGTTATGCTTAGAACAAGATGTGGTTGGCCACCAGTACGGACGAAACGACCATGCAGTCAATCGTTTTGTGCGGATGGCAATCTCTTCTCGAAAGAGGGCCCCGTGACACACTCCATCGGTGTTCGTCGATACTTTCGCCGTAGCTCCAAAGTTGCGCGCGGCCGATGATACGTAGGTACCTACTGGATAGGTAGGTGTTGACGGAAGGCTATGCACAAAGTCAAATAGAGGACCCGTGAAAACAGATTCCCACACGCCTGCTTGCTGGTGAGTTCATCCGTTATGAATATGATCCCGCACCACGATTATCTAGATGCCAAATGAAGATAATCTCCCGTGATGGTTTGCATTTCTACCCAGTATTCGAATCAAATAGATGCAGCTCATTTCGACAGCCAGTGTGATCCCCCTTCGACTTACTAAAGTTGTGCTTTATAGAATTTCTTTAGGGAGAAATGACAACTTATTTCTCGGCTTCGAGCCTGGTCTCTCATTTCATTCGCCCTGCGCCACTCATACGGCTCCTCAGCAGGCAGACAGTACGGAAGTAATTATCTAGAATCACTTCTAACCCGGGTACGCTATCGGACATCTGCGATGTTTAAGGGGGAAAGGGTGAGTAACCTGCAGTGTGCTATTGCCACATGCAATCTCCCTGAGCCAGTGGTACTTACCTACTTAACCTTCCATTAGCACAAGGCTTATTACGCAGGGCAACTTAAAAGCATCGTACTGTCTCTGCAGCTCCCCGGCAAGTGGGAATCAGTGTGCACGGGCTACAATATGGCTTGCTTTGACCGAACTCAGCGCAGAACCCAGACCTACCTTTCAATGATTAAACCTGCCATGCCGACATCTTTCCAGTGCGAATCCGGCGGCTCGCTTGCTTTGCAGTCTGAGACCATCCTATGTCCGGACACTGCCGTATTGCTCCTGATCTCCAGTAATGTCCGGAATACTGCGCAAAGCAGCGGCCGCAGCGGTCTCGCTATTCCTTGCCAGCGACCTGATCTTCGCTTATGAACTTAATGTTCAGTCTTCTGGTTAGTAATTACACCCCCCGCGGCGAAGGGAGAGAAGAATCATGACTAATGAGAGGATCGCATCATAGATTCCATCAAGAATGTGGCTAAACAATTAGCTGCAGACCTGATGTCAATGTACACTGGCAACCAACCGGGGCAGACGCCTGGACTCCTACCACAGCCGTACTACTGTAAGCAGCTTCTGCTCTCAAGATACTGGAGTGGTGTCACTGATCGTTATTCGCAGGGTGGGAAGCTGGTGCCTTGATGGGCGCGCTGATTGACTACTGGTACTACACAGGCGATACAACGTATAATGACATTACCCAACAGGGGATGCTACACCAAGTCGGACCGTACAATGATTTCATGCCTCCAAATCAGACGTTAACAGAAGGCAACGACGACCAGGGATTCTGGGGCATGGCAGCCATGTCAGCGGCTGAATACAACTTCCAGAACCCTGAAAACGGTCAACCACAATGGCTCGCATTAGCCCAGGCAGTTTTTAACACGCAAGCAGCCCGATGGGATACACAGCACTGCAATGGCGGGCTGCGCTGGCAGATATTCACATGGAACAACGGCTTCAACTACAAAAATTCAATATCTCAAGCCTGCTTCTTCAACCTCGCTGCGCGGCTTGCCCTCTATACTGGAAACAGTACGTACGCAGACTGGGCCGTCCAAACGTGGGATTGGATGGTCGGGATTAATTTTATCGACGAGACTTACAGAGTATACGACGGCGCTACCGTCGATAATAACTGCACAGAGATCACGCCATACGAGTTCTCCTACAACGTGGGCGCGTTCCTCCTCGGGGCAGCCGCCATGGTTGAATATTCCAGCAGGGCAGGAGAGACAGGTGAAGCCGCGCTGTGGCACGAGCGGGTAGACGGGCTTTTGAATAGCACAGAGTTAATCTTCTTCTTTGGAAACGACACCAACGACAAGGTCATGATCGAGATCGCCTGCGAATCTGTGAACCTCTGCGACGTGGACCAGCGATCGTTCAAGGCGTACCTGAGCAGATGGATGGCCGCGACGACGAAGTGGGCGCCCTGGACCTTTGACCGCATCAAGACACTACTACAGAACTCGGCGCAGGCGGCTGTGAGGCAATGTACGGGCGGCGACAACGGGCGCATGTGCGGGCTGAAGTGGGCCAACAATAGCGGCGCGTGGGACGGTACGACGGGCGTCGGGCAGCAGATGGCCGCCATGGAGGTGGTACTCGCCAACATGATCGAGCAAGCGAAGAAGCCCGTCACGGATAGGACCGGCGGGACCAGTGCCGGCGACCCCACGGCCGGCGGCAGCGACAGCGGACGCATCGACCCGGTAAAGTGGCACTACGGCACCATTGACGCTGGCGACCGTGCGGGTGCCGCCTTTGTGACCTTCGTCCTCCTTGCGTCTCTGCTTGCAGCGCTCGTCTTCATGGTCGCGGACGAGAACAAGACCGCCGGCGAAAATTGGGATAGTTTCCGGTCCACGGTGTCTTCCCAGCTCGGCGCCCGGGAGGTTCAGGATGCCGCTGCCCCTGCTGTCGTGCCAATAGGTCCAGGAGATGGGAGCGCCACGCCGCGCGAGAGAAAGAAACACGCCGCAACTGCGCGGAATTCTGCTCTTGACGCTGATGAGATCACGCCTGTGAGGGCCTCAGGCGTCAAAAGATCGTCGTCAAAGGAGGTACCAAGGCGAAAGCCACTCTCGAGCTCGTCGACTACCTCATGTCCTCCAACATCGAGTGATCCCACTAATTCGACCATCTCGCACTCGACTTATAACAATCGCGATTCATCATCGCCGTCGGAGCGGCACGTTCAGGCCCGGCGGAGAAACCCTCATTAGTACCGGCAGGGATTTCTTTGGGATTCTGAATACAGTCGGTCTCGAACAGACGACTAACGTCTAGAACGAAATTGGAATGGTGCTGATGGCTAAGGCGTTCTGGTGCATGTTAAATTGGTGGCAGTATGGTTGGTCTTGAGAATAGGGGTAATTGGCGTCCTTTCTGCCGCAATTGTTGAGTGAGGTTTTTTTGCTGTGAGGCGCCGTAATGGATATGGTTACATATTTGATTATTGACTTATTTTAGTTAGTCTTTTGAGCTTCATAGAATAATAGAATGGTGCCGGTCAAGCGATGTTCTAGGTCGGACGGGCAGACGGGCAAGAAGGGTTTCAATCGCGTAATAGTTCTCTCCAAGTCCTCCTGACTCCGCCACGCCCGGGTAAATAGGATAGAACTAACAACTAACAACCAGTCAAAAGTTAATAAAGAAAATGTAGTGAATACTGATTTTATTTTCTTGCTTTTTTTACTCAAGGTCTAAGGCAGCCGTAGATTTAGCCTGTTCATAAGTGTTTCTGCATGTTTGAGTATTTAACAGCTTGGTCTCATCACGCTCAATTTCTTGTTAATCATTTACCTCGTAATTATCTGTGCGGAGGGTTAGCTCGCAGTCTAGCCAACAGACAGCGACACACATTGCTTACTCATCCAGCACTAACTGGTTACGAGATTGTATACGCGCCCCCTCAGCGATCTCGTGCAACTTCGTTCTACATCAAGAACGACCAGAGAGATTCGTATCGCCAGCAACAACCATATACGGTATTTTTCCTAGTCTCCCTCCTCTCACCTCGAAATTTAACGCTTCCCTTGTAGTTTCCAACAGTCTTCCATCGCCTCAGAACCTCATCACCCCCAGTCAGAAACTAATATGATAAAATCGTTCACAGTCCGTCTATAGTGCGACCCTGGCATATCAAAATTATTGAAATGACGACGCTACGGAACTATCTATCAGCATTTAAGAGATATCCTAAACAAATTGTCGTTAATGATAAGATCGCTCTCTAAGTAGCTATTGCTCATCGCTCATCTTTGTGCCCGCAGACTGATGGTTTGGCTTCATTCCATCATCGGATTACCCAGACTTATTTATGTATCTTCCCAAGGGGCGACTTTGAGCTTCCTGGGATTTCCCTTCAGCTTGCTCGTGAGCCGCAGCCCAAGCTCGTTACACAATAATATCTCCCCATATGGGAAGCTTTTTAAGTGTCCTTTTTTCAATTTCAGTCATGGCTGTCTTGTCGGCTTCCGCAAGGATAAACATTTTAAACTCTTTCATCGTCAAGGGCGGCCGCATTTCCCCCTCAAACCATGGTCTAGGGTTATTCAGAACCGCTATCACGAATAAACAGGCGAGATCGACCCACAGCTTTGCCTCATCCGAAGTTCGAGACCCCAGGCCTAGGTTATATTCGACTGTTTGTAGCCTCGTTAGTGCTGTTTGTATTAACACAACACTTAGTCCCGCCACCTTCGAGACACGAATGGCTGGGAACTTCGAAACCGAGCGAAAGGGGAACAATAATTGTTCATGCTTTCGTTCCGGAGACCTCAAAGAAAATTTAACTCACTCATATTGGTGTTATTATATTCCAAATAACAGTTAGAATCAGTGTAAAAAGGTGGCGTCTCGGTAAGCGGCCAGAAGTTCCAGGGCCTTTTATGACCTGTATGATGTGGGTTTGAATTCATTAATCGTGCAATAATCTGAGGTGATATCGTCCGTTGGATTTCGCGTAACAAGTCTGATCGTGTTTCAGGGACCCAAAACATGGTATGGGCTCTGTTGTCGATGCAATGCCATAGTTTCCCAGCCAATGTATTCCACCCAAGTGAATGCTGGAGGACTGCTCCTGCGAGGGCCTGGTATTGCTCTGGGTGCCATCCTAAGCTTGGTGCAACACGTACCCTGGTCCCCTAGAGCGGTGATGCTACACATTTTTGGTCCTCAACGACACAGAGAACCTCGTACAACATGGCGGTCCATCTGTAGCGTTCAGAATAGAAAAGTCTCGGGGAAACAATATCAAACCATTCTAATCAGCAGATTAGGAGAAGTCAGCGGAATAGAATCACTGACGTATAGCATGTGTCTTATAGGAATTTGAAACGGCTTACCATCGTTATCCAGGTTATCAGTGATGCACCATGAGCTGAATTTGTTTTCTTCCTTCCAAACTATCGCGAAATTACTAATTCCAATGCGTCTTAAAGCCGACTGGATAGGAACCAGCATCTTCTTCCAGGCGGCTGCGTCGGTCCTCAAGGAGGGCCCTTCTTTGGCGTGACGCATTCCCAGCTCTACTACAAATGAGATACAATCTGGCCGGGAGTTTGGCTGAGGAGGTGACACGGGCGGTCTGAACGAATGACTCTCATCGCGGTTCTCTCCCAGAGCCGGGATCTTGTATCTCAGCGGTTGTCCGGGAGGAGGTGGGAGAGCAGGAAGAGGCTTTGGGTTTGGAAGAGAACGCTTTGGCTTAGCAGGAGCAGGTTCTGGGGCCGAGACAGGATGTTCTGGAACCGGGTGGTGGTGTTCTGAGACTTCCTCGGAGAATGGTGGTCCTGGAACGACGTCTGAATCGGCTCGCTTGTACGGACTTGGTTCCGAGTTCGTTTTGGGCTCTTCTAGTTGCGGGTTATCACTGAGCGATGTTGTTGCTTGGGCCTCTCTAGGCAGGCTCGGTTGAGAATCCAAGAACCCGCGTCTTTCACCTCCTCCACGTCTCTCTTCTCTCCCACCTCTCCCACCTCTGCCACCTCTTTGAGTTTGGTAGGGACTAATTAAAGTTGCAGGTGGGTTTGAAGATTGTGAATCCGGCCATGTTGGCTGTGGAACGAAGCTAGAGTATCTTGAAGCCTGCCCGGGCAAGCTTGACTCCAAGTTCGCTCTGGACTCGACCAACTGAGATCCTTCACTAAGCGATAGTGACTTCGAGGCCTCGCCGGGCGGTTCTGGCTGCTGGCGCGCAGTACTCGTTCTCACTCTGGGCTGGGTAGACGGGTCGTTCGGGCTGATCGGGTTCTCTGGGGGCAATGTGTTTGACGGCGCCGGGTGGTGATTCGATCTGAACGGCCGTTGCCGTGTTGGCGGTCGTGGTGGTGACAGACGGAGCGGAACCCAACGAGCCGCTTTCTTGTTAGACATGCTGTGTAAGTAAGTAGCAAGAGGTACCAAAAGCTGGCTATATTGTATTTTGAATGATTGAGTGCTCGCAATGTGTGATCGAATGTAGATACTTTGGTAGTTAGGTGCCCGAGTTGCAACTCAGATGGCCAAAGGTCACCCACATGCAAGAAAACTGTTGAAAAGTATCTAGCCCATAGGCTCAGTATGTACCTTCCCAAGCTAAGTAGAACATATATAGCAAGAGGGGGTCTCTAAGGTCATTGACTTGCTCCTGCTGTTTAACGCTCCTGCTATGCACCTGGGTGGGTAAGTAAGTACCTACATGTAGATACCTACGCCATGAACAAGAGCCCATACATTTTATTGTCGCCGCGTCTCGACGAAGCCGGACTCGCCCCGTCCGTATAATTGAAAGTGGTTATCAAAAGGCTTCTCGATGAGGCATTCGCTCGCATGCATCCCTTTTTGAGTGCTTCTGTCTGATAGCTACATGGTACGGCAGGAGCAGCACTTGAGTCGCAAGATCTCAGTCAACTGGTTAGCTTCAAATGGTATCTATCGTTTGATTTACTACGATACTACTAGTGACGCCGTGAAGGTGCTGGGGAAAATAGCAGCTTCGAAGTGTTTTGATCTTTAAGGTCGACCGGGAGAGTAACAAGAAGGGTGTGTTGTCACTAAATGTTCACGAAAGCATTGAATGAGCCAATCTACCGCGTATTAGAAAATATAAGCGCTCGTGATCTTAATCGAGAATTTCTTCGCGAGAATTGAGATGAAGTCGAATGCGAGCGCTAGGCTCATGATACTTTTCGAATTTAGCGTTTCAGGGCTATTGGAGCGCATATAGCATAATAGCGTAGGGTATTTTCATTTCGCCCAAGTTATTATAGACTCTCCCACCCGAGTTCTCTCCGCATTGCCGGGGCAGATTCGGGGGGCCACTCCGGGGTCGTAATCGTCAGCATCGCTTTCCCCGCATGCAGAGGCCTCGGAAAGCTTAATGATGCGGAGGTAGCTACACCGGGGTTATCCCCACAGCGACCCCAAAGCACATCAAGATCTCTTCCCATAGGTGGGCTTTCCTGTGCAATAGAACTATTATACACGAAACTGTAGGTAGGCGTGCAGCATGGCGCGACAAGGTTGTAGACGCGCTTGGAGAGTCCCTCACAGCAGTTGGTCGCCTAGTCGGAGAATAAAACAAGGTAAACTGGCACATGGCATGTCACCAGGTGATGGTACCTTGGCTGTATGGATCTGGTATGAATTCGGTATAAAAGCCCAGAGTAACTCGATGTGTGAAGGTTGAGCTACTACGTTAACGATCGACTAAACGTATCATACTTGTAATCTTGGTCCAAGATGCGTCTCCACGATATTATACCAGCAGCATTGACCTTGGCATCGACATTAGCTTGTCTCCCTGCCGTTACCGCAAACCCAGCATATCTAGACAAGAAGAAGGCGAGAGAAGTTAATAAGAGGGATAGTCCTGTTTTAGCTGGGTATAACGCGGATCCGAATATCGCTGTCTTTGGAAAGAGGTATTATATCTACCCAACTACGGATGGGTTTCCCGACTGGGGTGGACAGACGTTCTACTGGTGGAAATCGGTAAGTAGCATCTTCGAGCGCCGGCGATGAATGGTAACGAAGTGATTCTCTCTCGGGCGCTGACACTGGCGATATAGACTGATCTTGCGACGTGGACGCGTTCGGCGGAGCCATTTTTAACATTGAACGGAACCAGTGGGAATGTGCCGTGGGCGACAGGAGTGAGCAAGCCATTAGCCCCTCTCTCTCAACCACCGACACCAGCACTCGATGATGGGCAACTAGTTACTAACGAAGACGGCTAGAATGCATGGGCACCCACGATTATCGAGCGAGGACGGAAATACTACTTCTACTTCAGCGGCCAAAACCCGACGTATAACAGGAAGACGATCGGCGTGGCAGTGGCCAACTCGCCCGAGGGCCCGTTCACTGCGCAGCCTACGGCTATGATCCTGAATAACGAGGCGATCACGTCTGGTCAGGCGATCGATTCTGCCGCATTCTTGGATCCGGAGACGAACAAGTATTATCTATACTGGGGTAACGGGTAAGTTCATTCCTTCTGGCCCCCTTCCCTTTGTTCTTACTTCCGCAAACGCCGGCGTCGCTCTCAAATAATTAATCACATATCTCTAGATCCCCCCTCATGGCGGAACTAAGCGACGACATGCTCAGCATCAAAACTTCAACTCTCCAAGCCCCCATGGGCCTAACCGATTTCCGCGAGGGTTCGTTCATGATCTACAGGCAAGGCGTGTACCATATGACGTATTCGATCGACGACACGCGTTCCGAGAACTACCGCGTCGGCTACGCGACTGGGGCATCCGCTACGGGCCCGTTCACGTATCGCGGCGTGATCCTGCAGAAGGACGAGTCCTTGGGGATTCTGGCCACGGGGCATAACTCCATCATCAATGTGCCTGAGACCGATGATTGGTATATAGCGTATCATCGCTTTGCTATTCCTAATGGAAACGGAACTATGCGCGAGACTACGATCGATCGGCTGTATTTTGATGAGGACGGATTTATCGTTCCTGTTGTGCCGACTTTGGAGAGCGTCTCGCCTCTAGGCAACTAATGATGACTGGTCAGTTGACCTGAGCAGACGTATTCCCGTCGCGTTGAAGACTATACGGCTATTGAAATATGTGGTTACTATCTCATTAGTAGCGCATATCTAGTTAGTTTAGTGAGCCATCACCTTCGAAATTTGTTCACTGTTGGTAGATAGCATGGGCTTCATCATAGACTCGTAATTGACGTGATTGGACTCCTAACTAAGCAGTTAGTAGCACTTTAGATAGAAGAGACGTAACTACTCGAATTTTATGCTTTGTGTATTCGCCTTATATATTCGGCGAAGTATTGAGTGGTAATTGCGGAATAGAGTATATGTGGGAAAGGGGACGAGGGCTTTGGGAATGAGCGCACCAAGTGTAACGAATCCTCTATATACTCATACAGTTGTAAATCGGTTTATTCATCTGGATCTCCCTTTCTTCGATGCCCTCTTCACAGTCACAAGAGTTTGTCTTGTCGGGCAAGGGTCCAGTGCGAAACCCCTGATTTCGGTACCGTAGCCAATTGGCGAGTTTTGTTGCTCATTGAGAAAGCCGAAACACGAAGATTGTTACCTAATCGCGCGGCGTTGCGTTTGTCGAGTCTGTACCTGAGCTAAAAGCGTACTATATTACTGAGACAATTGACTATAGAGGCATGGCTCGGCATGGGTATACAGATCGAGCTATGTTTCGGAATTCTGCAGGAGCGGGGTTTTTGTGTGCGTTGGCGAGGCTGAAAAGATAAGTAAGGTAGACTTGTCGTCGGAGATAGCGCTAATCTGTTGCCTTTGCGATCACTACTATTATAATATCGGCCATGTGATTTACATTCTCACGTTAACTTTTTCGAACGCATTCCTGGGTAGTGACAGACGAGGCGGTCACGGACCGCTTATCCTCGAAGGTTGCGTCTTCATCTGGAACTCTACTATAATGCATCAGTGCACCACACCCTCGCTACCCTACTCTTTAGGTGTATAACGGCCGAGTCCGCTCCGAGACACGAAACTCACGACTACACATGTGCAATCACAGAGTTCGACGCGACGTAGATCTTCCGAAAAGTTCGTCCGACGCAAAAGTCCCCGATTGAGTCTAGAGGCGAGACTGCACCAGCATAGATTCACGTGTCCCCGCAAAGGTCTAAGCTCGCCTCGCACGCGTACCACCCCATCGAATCGAGGTAGTACGAAATCTTTGCTGGGCGCCAACTCTTTCCGTAAATGGTCCTGTCAGATCAGCATATTCGGCGGATGGGTGAGTACAACGGGTTGTAGTAGCTTCGTGCTGCCCTCTCCGCACCACAATGCTCCTGATTCGAGCCAATATCAGCACTCAGTCCTGCCCTAGTGGCGACAAGTGTCCCCAAGGCGAAATGTCATCATATCCGGAGCTTCACCTAAGCCGATCGCTAATAAAACACTTCGCCTTAGGTAGCGCAGCTATGACTTAGACAGTAGCATATGTTGCGAGAAAGATGAGCTGTTCGCGAGAAATGCAGCGGTGAACTACGCTCACGAGGTCTCGAATATGGGACACGAGGATATAGGAAGTGCAAACACTATCAATTAGCTGTGTTACTCAGTACATCGTCTGAAACGAAACGACCTAGGAGGAGGAGTACCAAGATTCTATCCGTCGCAAATGTACCATGAAGAAGATGAGCATGCTCAAAGGATAGTCCTGATACGTACGAGACACTAATTCAAGTGCGTGTACAGACACTGAGTATACCTATATGGCGCCTATGTGGTTACTATAGCATGCGCATGCATGTGCGTGTTTCTGGAAAGGTAGGTAAGTTGGGCATGTGTATAGTACCTTTTGTCTGAGCCAATCAACACTGCTCAGTAGGTTGAAACTTGATACAGATGGTAAATGTCGAGCTTTGCCTACCTCCTATATTCACCACTGCAGCTGCGCCAGAGGGCTCTATCAATTCGGCACGTCGATACTGCCCACTGGCAACTAGTCCGGCTATCAGTGACATCATCTAAGTGCAAGTAATTTCCTACCAAGAGAGGCAGTCGCGATGGATTGCTGGAGATTTTATACTTGGCTAGGGGCGACCTTCCTAACCTTCGGCTCTTTACCCATCTAATACTCTCTCAACATCCCGTCTCGACTCAAGTGACTAGGTCCCTCTCTCATGTATATACCTTACCCAAACCACGCCAGCAATGTCCTGCGCCTTCCATCCTTCGCATCTTTCCTTCTATTAATGATCAATGGTTTGACCAGCGCCTCCCACCTTCCAGGAACATCGGTGCGAGCATCTGCCTGGCAGGCCGTTGATGTCACCTCAGGTATGTGTCGCCTCTATTGCCTTCTTCGGGGCGTGCCTCATCTCTCTTCTTTTTCCACGCATACATACAACCGTTCAAGTGCCCTGTGCCTCCCACCACCTCCACCCCAGCCCGTCTCACAAGATCTCGTCAAGTCTCATCCAGGTCTCATCGGCTGCTCTCCGTCTACTACCTGAGCTGGAAAACGGCTATACAACAAGGTAGTACCTACGTTTCGCTTCCGACTCAGTCCAAGTCTCGTGCCGCCATTTGTTCTATTTGATTCTCTCATTGTTGCCAACTTATCATCTCGAGCGATCACCTCGAGCTCACGTCGGCCTCAGCACTAGCTAACAGACATACTGTGTGACAAAGTGCATATTCCCTGTCGGCAAGTTCGAGCCTCAGTCCAGGTCAAGCTCACGGGCTGAAGCGAAAGACTACTCAGGGCTCACGGAGTCATTTATCCCAACCGTTTCTTTTCCACTTACCGACGGGTCCCATTCAGACACTTATAAAGTTCGCACAAGCCACTCGTCATCATGGCCCCAGTTCCTACTGATATACCTCACTACGACGATGCCTCACCACTCGACGGCGGCGACAACCCGGCTACCCTCGGCCGCGGCGACGCCAAGTCTTCCCCGACCGGCCTGGAGATTGGGCTCATCGTGGGCGTCCTAGGTGTCGCTATAATTAGCCTCGTGTGGTTGTTCTTCTGGAGAATTCGCAGAAATCGCACCTTCAGACAGCCCCGCGCGCCTTCGACCGCAGCCATTCGAGGTCATGACGCAGAACTCACCGATGCCAGCGGCATGCGCATCCCGACTCCTATTTCCAAGGACGATCGAGCTAGCACTGCTGATAACGATGAGGCCTCCTCCATTGACCGACCACCCCGCCCTCAACGTCGCCCAGTAACGAATTGGCCTCACTAGCATAGGCCATTCCGTTCAGCCGAGGCAGGCCTGCCATTGTCTGTAAGGATGTTCAACTTCTAAAGTTCTTCAATATGCTAATTTTTGCGTTATTTTAGTGGAGGTTACTCAATACCGGCCCGTCTGATTTAACATGAAATCTCACATCGCGACACTAGCCTTAGTGTCTACAGTTACTTGCACTTCGCCATAAGCTCTCTTTCATTTACTGAGCGACGGTTGCTATCATGAAAGTTTTGATCGGGTTAATTGAGGGTAACTTTGGAGGACTTAGAATGACCCTACCTGTTATGTCTACCCATTGATATCAGACATGCGGAGGAAGTTTCCAAGGAAATAAAATGACGGGAATATGTGCTCTGTCCAATAACTGGGCATTTGGCACACTTGCTCAGATGGAAAGATGTACTTATTATTATTGATGAGTCTGTCAGTTTCGGCTCGGCGGGATCTGTTCTGTCAGTGTGTATTACTTATATGGAATGGACAACATTATACGCTAAAGTCTCCCCATGGGTTCTCAACACATGTGCTTAATTTGATAGTTCTTCTATTCTTTCGGCATACGGCCTTTTCTGGGAGGCTACTTCAGAGTTTTGATGATTTCGGCCTTCTGGGGCTCTGCCTCAGGCCGAGACAAACAGTTTCACCTCCCCGTTCCTAACGTCAAGTATCATGACCTGTCGCTGGAGCGCTGATGCCCACCCTGTGCCGGTCGCTGAGTTCCACAACCATATAGACGGCGTCACTTCGGCGCGGAGAAGGCGAATGCAATACTCCTATGATTCTCCATCGCAGTTTTTCGAGTTTGACAAATCAATGCGACATAACTACATCTCTTTTGTCGATGTTATAAGTCTGCCCAATTGTATCAACTAATGGGAAGGCAGCTATTTCCTTTGCATTCTATCGTGTGACTCTACACTCAGGACATGCTCTGAGAATGAGACATGCAGCCTGCCGTTACACAAACAGCCCAAACGTAGATGCCAGGCAATTAAAACTACCAGATCCTCCAGTCGCGCATCGCTTCCCGCCTCTTCGGTGAGACGCGGACGTCAATGACTCATAGATTTTCATATTCTTGAGGGCCGCAGAGGTCCCCAAACCGTGTGTTATCTCATCGTTGACGGGAAGATGCATACCTTTCACGAGAACTACTTTGGTGATTACTCATTTGCATACCTCTAGATGTAATCAGGCACCGATATCCCTGCGTCATGCAGCAGTCTGCCGTCTTCCTTCCAGATCCCCTCTAAGGAATCCGAAGACAGGCGGAAAGACCTTTTGAGCGTGGTGTGTCCAGTTGGGCTGACCGATGGGTAGGTGCACAGTGGCGGTCTGAGAATACGAGGTATTTGTTTGCTGGTGGTTCTCTTTTCTGTCCTGGCTGGGCTGGATGGTGGTCATGTTCAAGGCGAAGACTGTTGGAAGGAGAGATTTCCTAACTCTCGTCGCTTTGTGTCAGTGCTCTCGTTGTCTCTATAAGAGGACACTCATCCCGCGGTCGTCGAGCTTCTTTCTCTTCTTCTCTTCATCCCTTTCACGTCGCGCAGTCCCGCCCTGACTCCCAATATGAAGCAAGCGCCATTCATATCGGGGTGCCGTTCATTCCTTTTACCTATCTTGATCTTAGTGCAAGCATTCGATATGTACAACACTTCGTATTAGGCTGCTGTCCACTCTTTTGACATCTTCTTGTTCATTTTGGTATGCGATCGAAGTTCTCCCAAGACCTCTGAGCAACAGCACAAAGCGGCGTAGCACTGGCCGTCCTAGTTCTCACTGACGACTAATGTGATCTATAGTCAGACTACGTCCGTTGATCCTCAAATTATGGCGTCCAACATCGAGGTTCGCAGTAGCAGCCAGTAAAGTGAGCATGGCCCAATGGTCCCGACAACGTAGACAGCGAGCTGTGCTCGATCCTACTCGCAGACAGTATATGGACTCCTTACCTCTTGACCTGAAATCAAGGGCCGCATCAGATGGGACTGAACTCGTAGACAGGAAACAAGACAGGTTTTGCATGGGCTCCCAAGTTACAACGCCAGCAGCGTCATTATACTGATTTCCTGCGTTGTGGTCTGCATTTTATAAATTCTCGAGCCACGAAAGAGCCTGGGTTTGGCGGCTGAAGAAGAGAGTTTCGTGGTCTTCTATCTTGGTGGGTGCTTCTAATCGTTGACGTTAGCTTGTGTTGGGCTAATATCAAGGCAAGGAGTATACACCACCTTGGGAGCCTATGGAAAACCTCTTCTTCAGGCGCCACCCCTGAGCTTCCGGTCCGAGCGCTTATGGAGGCTGCCGTACCCTCCACTTCCAGCCTATTGGCTTGATCAAGGCGAAGCAACACATCGTGACCAACTTCAGGGTTGTTCTTATTCCACGGCTCAAGATCCAAATGCCAGCCGTCAAATCGCAGTATCGAGGCTGGTCTCCTGAACAGAACAAGGGCATCAGTCTGTTCGCGACCCATACAGTTCATGCCCAGCTACGGTATTGGACAATCCCTTAGACCGCAATGACAAAGCCCATCCCCACCCTACGAACCTCCTTGATTATCACGTTACTGAAGACTTGCCTGTTGTCATGATGCCACGCTTTTATTAAGACGGCTGCCTATAGGATGAGCCTTTTCTCCCATCGAGGACCATTCTTCTCTTTCATTCACTGATCTCCAAGCTCTTTGCATCCTAGCTCCCTCTGAGTTCCCAACATCATAGCTCCAAATCGTCCAAGCTCAACTCGGAGCAACACAGGCTATTCTCACAAAGCAAGGCAAGGTTGCCATAAACCTTAAATAGTTTTGGATCTGCTCATTTCTATCATGAATGCGCGCGTAGATTTCTACCGTCAGCTTCACTAGCTATTGCCGCTCTGGACAATAAAGAAAAGCGACCCAAGCCAGGATATATGGCGCTGGGAGGGCATTTCACCGCTGTCTAGGGCTATACGGTTATCCAACTCCCTCTTATACAATCAGGTCCCTCTCACTTCTCCTCGCTGCTCAGTCCTAGAAAGAACCATCCCAAACAGTAACATATACTTAGTCTACAATCGTCTATCGGGCTGCCTCTTTACGCTTATATTCCTGGATTATCTCATGGCCTACTCAGTTTTAAGTAGCATTATCTACTACCCATTCCAATCAGCTATGCTGCTATCAAACAGCATTTTCTTGCGACGATCTCTATCCCGCCGAGGTACATACTCAACCGGACTACAACCTGGTCCGCAGCATGTTATTCCCTTAGAATAACAGAGGCGGCATTTTCACGCTCGGTTCTTCTGCCGCAGCTTTTGATTTTCATTTGCCTTTATTGCATAAGAAGTCTGGGAGAGTTTCTCTCTATCTATCTACACTACATCGTAATGGAGGGGGATGGGAAGACGACGACATGATGAAATGACAGAAGATTGAAATGACATCTTGACAGCTGGAGCAGATCTTAATGGGTGAATCGACGGATTGATGATTGATGGACTGATCTTTTGATGCCTTAATGGAGCGATAAGATGGACTTTGGGCGTCGGGAAAATCATTGACTGATAATAGCTTCTCATGACAGCTTCTTAATAAATTGTGAACTACCTATTAATTGGCTCTAGAAGCCCGTGAAGTGGCCCACTTGGAGCTTGTACGGGATGCAAATCTGAAAGAGCATGGCATAGATTCCACATAGACTTACGTATTGCTTCTTCGGCAACCTTGTCGAACTATTTGGATGCAACAAGTAATCTCAATCAGTATTCCATGATCAATACCACTTCTGACCTGATCGACGTGAAATGCTGCACTACTGCTAGCTTCAAAGGAGGAGGGGGGCCGCGAGGGACGCGGGGCAGTTTTCAACAATTATACCCCGCCATCTGCCCCTCACAAGAGAGCGTGAAGACATCATGATCGGTAGTAAATGCGCGTCGTGAAGCGTAAATCGAGCCATGATGGCTATGATTTAAAATAATCATTTTTGCCTTCGTTAATATCAAGAGAATCAACGTTTTTCAGTCTTGGGAGATCAAGAGCAACTCCAGTAATTACAAATTCTATCCTCCTCCACATGCGCTGTATATGCCGTTGTTACTGATGCCTTGGTTGTTGCAGACACTGCATGAACTACATACCTCCAAGCATAGTATATGTGATTGACTAGTATGGGACATCTGTGTCGGATTCCCATCAATTAGGTTGGCATGCTTATATTCGGAGGCCGTTTCATAGCTGCTTGTAGACAATAGAAAAACGTTGGAACGTTGGAACGTTGGAACTTCCAGGAAATGCCCCTCGCCCCGAGTTGTGCATTATATCGGCACCGGTGGGGCCCACTTGCAACTAGCCCTCGTTGCGACTCCGTTTTGCTGCAGTGACACCCGAAAAAATTAGGGAAGATTTCAAGACGGGCAGCCAGTCAAGTGAGTCACGTACCGCCCCAATGCGACTACCAGTCCTGCAATCGCCCAGGACACTGCTGCCGCCGTCTCGCGCCTTTTGCCGCCGCATCGCTGCTTCGAGGTCTGGTGCATATTTTGTTTCTGACATCGCTACAGAGACTAGCATAGTCGCTGCGAGCCGCCGCAGATTCTGCCAACAGGGACTGCCACCAACACACCGGCCGCCACGAACACGAACCCCGACCTTTACCCAAAACCAGATACGGACTCCGCTTAATAGTGGTATCTGTCGGAATATCTCTACAGACGACGCTAGCGCCTTCGAAAGCACCAGCGGTGACGACATGGAGAAGGAGAAGACCGACAAAGCGTCCGTCAAAGTGCCTAAGGGCACGCGCGACTGGGTTGGCGCAGACATCAAGATTCGAGATCGCATCTTCAAGGCCGCCGAGGACGCCTTCTCTCGCCATGGAGGCGTGGCCTTAGACACGCCCGTCTTTGAACTGAAGAGCATTCTTGCGGGAAAATACGGAGTGAGTCTACCGCCGGCCAGGGCTTGTGGGCGGCCTCTTGTGGTGTGGCAGTCGCAAATCTAACACAAATTGTGGTATTTTAGGAAGACTCGAAGTTGATATACGAACTCGCGGATCAGGGTGGTGTACGTCCCTAGCCTAATTCATCCTGCCGGTGCTACTGCAGCACATGCGAACAATTACTCACCATTAGGCAGGAGGATCTTGCCCTTCGATACGACTTGACTGTAAGCACTCCCAACACCTGGCTGTATCGTAATGCTGCTTGCGCCTTTGACTGACTAGTAATCACTTGTAGGTCCCCTTTGCGAGATGGCTTGCCATGACCAGTACGACACAGATCAAACGTTATCACATCGCCAAAGTGTACCGGCGAGATCAACCTGTCCGTTAAGCCAATTCTCCCCAGCTCTGCCGTCACTAGCATTCCTACGCACCCCCAAGTCAATCTGCATGCCTTTCGTCGGAGAGACTACTCTCGGGGTTCGCTGAAATGGCAGGCGATCGACAATGAAGAAGAGCGCTATTGCTGACGGCTTTCCCTCTACACAGGCGATTGCAAGAGGACGTATGCGCGAGTTTTACCAATGCGACTTCGATATTGCTGGCGAATATGATCCAATGATACCCGATGCCGAAATTCTACGAATTATATACGAGGTGTTCTCTTCACTTGGCCTAGCCAAAGACGTCACTGTCAAGATCAATCACCGCAAAATTCTCGATGTAAGTCGACTTCAAACCATCCAAGCACCACTTTGCCAACTGACCATTATATGCTAACCAAGAAATAGGGTTTGTTCGCGGTGGCTGGCGTACCTGACGATAAAATCAGATCAATCAGCTCTGCAGTCGACAAGCTAGACAAGATGAGCCCCGAGGAGGTCAAAAAGGAGATGATAGAAAAGGGCCTTGAGGGCAGCGTCGCCGACGAGATTCTCGAGTGGACCAAATACAACGGCGACATACCCAAAATTATAGATCTCTTAACTAAGGACGAGAAGATGTTTGCGAATGAAAAGATCAAGAAGGGAATAGAAGAGATGAGCCTACTCCACAGTTATCTGGACGCCTATCAAATTGCGGACCAAGTATCCTTCGACCTAGCGCTAGCTCGCGGTCTTGATTATTATACAGGTATGGAAACAGAAGTAGATTGTTGAAGATCGCTACCTCTTTTGCTAATAGCCTGCCAGGCTTGATTTACGAAGCAGTGATCGAACTTACTGCCAAGGATCGTTCGGCCGAGACGAGAGTGGGCAGTATTGCGGCTGGTGGGCGCTATGATAACCTGGTCGGCATGTACGGCCGTAAACAGATCCCTTGCATCGGCATATCGTTTGGTGTTGATCGCATTTTCACAATACTCAAAGCACGTTACGAGAAAGAGAAGCAACGCGTACGTGGTAGCGATGTTTATGTTATGGTTTTCGGCGGCAAAAATGGTCTTCTTGCAGAGCGCATGGGAGTCGCACGCTTGCTCTGGGAAGCTGGTCTTAGCGCCGAGTTTTCACCGAAAGTGAAACCCCGCCTGCCACAGCAATTCAAGGCCGCTGAGACAGCTGGCATACCCCTTGCTGTGATTATTGGCGAGGATGAGTTGAAGGCTGGCAAGGTGAAGGTCAAGGTTATGGGTCTCCCTGAGGGCCACCCCGAAAAGGAGGGCAAGCTTGTAGAGAAGACGGACCTTGTGGCCGAGTGCAAGAGATTATTGGCCGACGATGCTCAGCTGACTAATGGAGAAAACGCAAACTGAGTTTGATCTGTCTTGGTTTCACAGGATCAATGGACTATTCACTCCTAAGCTCTGAGAGCCTTCACTGTCAGGCTTCGAGGGCGCCGGACAATAACATCAGAAGAAAGGTAGATGATAGAAGAGCCGATGATTCCCATACAAATCTGCTGCTCCGCTCTAATGCACGGTTAGTCAACCGTGAAAGCCTTCAGCAAAGCTGTACATGAAGAGGCGATGAAGCATGTAATTGGCAGATAAAAAAGCGATGTCACACAGGAGGCATCTCAGCCCTTCTTGATAGATAGATAAAAGAATCAAAAGAGTGAATCTATATCCTTGGACAGTAGAACCACGCGTCTAGAGCACAGGTAAGGATCGCGTTACACAGAATTCTGAAAAGTGGCAATCGTGAGGATAACTCTTATTGATATTTTGCTATACGACTGTGATTGTGCATTCTACGGCCATAGAGACGATGGTGGTGATCTAATTGAGCCCGTAATGTATCTATCAGAGCACGAGGATAAATCCCAAGCCAGCCCATGGAACCCAGACAAATGCACACTAATTGCAGATTTATTTGACTCATTTACACGACCTCCCATCTCCCCAGCCACCCAATACTCTGCCCCGCATCCCGCACAACGCACAGTCTCTCGGTATTCGAGTCTCTGTCTCTGTGGCTCCGCCGAAGCTCCTCGAGCGCGCTGGCCGCCGAGATGCTGGCGATGGCCTCGCCGCGGCCCGTGCGCAGGTTGAAGGCGCCCGTCGTCACGAAGCCGACGAGGTCCGTTGTGTCGGGACAGAGGGGGTGGCCGTTCATATTCGTGGAAGTCGCGGAGGCGGAAAGTGGAAGTGGAGGATATGTTTGTAGGGGCGCTGTGAGGGATTCTGCTAGGGCTTGTCTGCGAGCTTCGGGGGTGATGTTGGTGGGAAGGGATTGATTTTTCTTGCTTTTGGATTTTGAGGGTCGCTGGGCGAGCCATTGGGCTCGTAGGTCGGTTGGTAGGGGGGTTTTGCTGCTGTTATCGTTGTTATTGTTGGTGGTGGTGGAATTGGTGGTAGCAGTGGTGTTCTCGGGATTACTCTCCAACGGGGGTGGATGAGTTGCTGGGACTTCGGCTTTGGGGGATACCACGGCGGGTGCGACTCGGATTGGGATTTGTGTGGTTTGAGGCAATCGGTAGACCCGTGCGCATGTTGTCACGACGCCCCGTCCAAGCAGCTTTATGCTCACGGTGATGGTGGAGTTGGGTGGGAGGGGAGCTGGGGTCCGAGTTGAAGCAAGATTGGTGAAGATACTTTTCGGGATGTATATAATATCCGTCAAGGGCTGAGATGGAGACTCAGGTTTGGGGTTCTTGGCTGCTGGTTTCTCCTTTTTGGATTCAGCTGCTTCAGGTGGTTCTGGGATCGAACCATCTTCTCCGTCATTGGCAACCGAGACCGTCTCTGCTACCGGGGAATTTAGAAGACCAAATAACGTCTCGAAGTTGCAACTCCAACCCACGCCAACCTCACCTCTCCGTCCGGCTCCGAGATCGAGACTTTCCCACTTCGCTCGCTTGCCCTTGGGCTTACCGTCCCAAATTTTCCACCTGGCTTGCCGCTCCTTCGTCTCCCAAGCATTGCCGGCAGCTGTCCCGGGCACGTCGCCAGGAAACCAAGGCTGGCCGCGCTCAAAAGAGAGCTGCCTGATCTCGTCGAGCCCGCCGAAAGTCGGGTTGCCACCGGTAGATAATGGGTAGTGCATTAAGCTGTACCATACCGGCTGTACGCACTTCCAGGGAAGCAAGATCGTCCAGGTGCCCGGTACTGGTGTATCGCTCGCATTCCGGGAAGCGAGTAGAATGATAGGGATGGGAGGGTCTATACTGCTTGGTTCGAGGGGGATACCTGGTCCGGTTTTCCCTCGCCGGCGATTAAGAGATTTCTGGGATGGGAGCTTAGAGGCTTTGAATCGTATGTCTCGGTCAAACAATTGATATGGCTCGAGAATCTCGTCCTTTCGAAAGGCCGAAATAGCTTCCAGGAGCTGGGCCTGCGCTTGTTTGTCTGTTGCTGCTGGGGGATGGACTTTCTGCGGCGGGTATTTGAGACGCGGGTCAAGGATGGAGAATGCCAGCAATGCTCCTAGAGGCAGAGAAGCTGGATCTCTTAGGCCTAGTAGGGATTCGAATCTTGAGGCATGCGCTTGCTTTGAAGTCGATTCGAAGGCTTTGAGCACACCTAATAAAGCCTCGGTTCCTTCTGGTCCAGTTACATCTATGCTTCCGATTTCATGTCGTAGATCTTGTAAGTATGGCCGAGGTGTATATGCTTGAATGAGTCGTAGGAGTTCATTGAATGTCTCGAAGAAAGCAGATGGATGAATGCGAATGAAAATCTGCCTTGAAACATTTCCTGCTTCCGGGATGGCACACGCTTTGGGGGGGTTCCAGATAATAGTCGCTGGGCCAATAAGGAAGACTGCACTCTTGACTCTTCTGCTGAGATTGCCGGTCCAATGCACCGCCCCGGCTCTCCAGCGGACACCTCTTTCATTCCACAATGACTCTTGCGTAAGCCCGATGTCCTTGAGGATATTCTGGATGATGTTTTCTTTCCCAAACAGACCAATCGTACTCATGTAGCTCATATCCCAGGCCATAGCCCCTTTCTCCCACTGGACCCGGTGAGTTGGTCGATAATTCTTCTGTGTCGGGGTTAGAGGGATTGAGAATCCCCATAGCGGCTCTAAAGGTGGTGTCATTCTGGCTCGCTTCGCATGCCAGAGATGAGTAGGCAACCACGTCTTGTTCAGCTGTCGTTTTCTATACCTAGACGCGGTGACTGGGAGCTCATTCGGTTCGTTCCTCCGTATCTTTGGTCTCGCGGCGCGTGTAGCTATGGCATCACTGTCTGGCCCGAGTTTCTTCTTGATCTTGAGTGACTGTTTCCGCTTGGCGAGGATACCTAGCCTCCGCGCCGTCTCGGCACGTAACCTAGCCCTCGACGACTTGGGCTTTCTGGTCTTTGAGTTGACGGTTGGGGTATTGTCCTCGGCCATCTCCCGCTTAGCTCGCCTGTGAAGACGCTTTGGTACCTTCTTGTAATTGTGAGCTGCGGTCCTTCGTCTCATGATGAAAGGCACACTCTGGAAAGCCCGACTCATAGCCGACTTTCTAGTTCGGCGCATGCTCTCGTCCAGGGCATTGATCTCAAACGCCATGGAATTGATAAAGGACTGCACATTGAGCTCGCCATCTTGGAGGGCCGCATATGGACTTTGGACTGCTATACTTCGTGATTCATACATCTTGTTTCGCTTGACAGCCCGTGGGTTCGGCTGCGAAATGCTGGCTTGAGGATCATGTTTCCTCTTGCTGGACTGCCCGGAGCCTGTCGAGGGCGCTGGCGACGGAGCAGCAGATGGACCTTGGGGCCGGGGTGTCTTCCCATTGCCCTGTCTGCTCTGTGATGGTTGCTTGGGTGGCATTTCACTCTTCAGCTGCGCCAAGCCGTGACCTAAGCAGCCTGCTCAAACAACGTAATAACACCAGAACATGAACTATGGCATCTGTTGAAAGTCCTCGCAAAACAGAATACGTTATTAACGCAGTATCTTTATGTTAGCGAATCTGGCCTTGTTCGCTCCGTCGTGTAAATAAGTAGAGAGCGCCAGTCTTCTCTGCGAATTCAGCTTCAGGCTTCATATGCAATAGTATTCGGGGTTAGACTGGATACGATATCAAATTACAGTTCGAGCTCGAACTTTCGTCCAGGTATCTCGCCTCGTGCTCAGTTTGACGCTTCTTTCTCACGCGTCGTTTTGCAGTGTTGCAAAATCAGAGCTTACCTAGGTATAAGTGCGGGTCTATCATTGGTCGTAGAGTATGGGCTTTAAGATAGACGCTAGCCCAATCGAGGTAACATCGTACTGGGCTTAGGCAGCTTTCTACTGTACATGTACCTAGGTACTACAGTAGATTGCTACATATTCAGGCATGACGTATTGGGCTACATGTGCACCTGTAGCAATCTGGCAAAATGAAGGGTCTTACTTTCTACAGTAGTGTTGCCAAGTGGCTCTTCTTAACCTAATAGTGGCTCGGGTGACTGGTTCTCTATTATTAAGTTCATCTTTCGCATTCATTTATTATTTAGCTTAATAACATTGTGTATATACCACACCACCTCCACGCGGGAACCCCTTATCTACGTCGCAATATACCATTCGCTTTCATTCTCTCCCATCCGCTGCCGCCACTGTGATACGATATCTATCAACTTACTTACTTACTACACTACCTATTACGCTAATTTCGCTCGCTCACTCTCCTTCCTACAAGCACCCCCTCCTCCTCCCGCCCATTCCGGCGCCCATCGCATTCCCGGCCCCCTTGCGATTACGAATCCAGCAAGTCGTGTCCTTGTCGCCTTATCATCCCCGAATCATATCAACTACTATGACTATGACTGCATATCGGGGCCATCGTATCCGCATCTGCTAGCTGGCATGTGCGCCCCTTCTGCCGCAGCAGCGTGCGTCTGATCGAGATTGGTCTGGTCTGTCGAATGCGACTATAGCCGTCAGGACTGTCGTAGCAATCCCGCCCTGCCCGGTCCTGTCCTACCATGGCCTCGTTGAGTATGTAAGCCCCCAGCAGCTCCTTGACTCGCTTCCCGCTTCTTCCCCCATTTTCCTAGCACCGGGTCCGTCTGCGTGAACAATATTTCGTCTGTCGGTCTCCGGCATCCCCGGACTTGTGCGCTGCTGTTGGCCTACACTTGTTTGCATCCTGGTGCGACCCAGCGCTGCCGGGAAATTTTGTCCATTAGCGAAGCTCAGAAACAAAAGGCCACTACCCTTTGTCTCTCTCTCGCATTGTTACCTTTACTCAGCCAATGCATGGCCGACACTGTCGTTGTGATCATCATGCCATCTTCTTTCTACATTCTCTCCTGCCATGCACTTCTCCATTCTGCAGCTAAACTAACATGCGCAACTTTCCAATAGTTAATAAGGCTCGAAAGGTAATGTACTAATATCCCATGTCTGACTGCCGTCGTATAACATCCACTAACCGGGCATCCGCATATAGCCAAAATTCGAATTGCATCTCTGGATATACGACTTGAACAATGTACCTTTGGTGGCCGGCAAATCTTACGTAAAATGGCATCTCCCCAACAGTATACACGGCGAGCACCGTGGCCGTACCGCCAAGTGCTCCATTGACAAGATCCACCATCGCGCCACATATAACTACTCCAAGACCGTGCCAGTGCGAATTTCCATCGATCGTAATAACCATTTGAGCGAGTGCCCTATCGAGTTCGAGGTTTTGCAGGAATTCCCCTCGGGTCCCTCGGGGCGCGACGAAAGGATATCGCTGGGCAATGTACGGTTAAACCTGAGCGAATACATCGAAGAGAGCGAGAACTTTCCCCGGCGGGGTACCGCATCGCGAATCGCTGGGAGCCTGGAACATGCGCGAGACAAAGTGGCCAGCCACTCCACCCCACACAGGAAAAACAGCGTGGGTAGATCAGCCAGCGAGGCCGAACGGCCAGGCGCTTCGTCGGCGAGCGCAGCTGCACAGCACCCCGAAGAAAATGACGTGGTCGACGAGGAGGCTGAGGAGGGTATTGTGCGACGATACCTGATGCAGGATAGCAAGATTAACAGTACACTGAAGATTGGCATCTTGATGGTACAAGCCGATGGGGAGCGCAACTATGTCGCACCACCACTGAAGTCAGCCACCATGTTCATGGGTGGCATCTCCAGCATAATCAGCGGCGCCAACGAGCAGGTCGAGACCGAAGAAAGTGGCAATTCCGGCAGCGCTCTACCGAGCATGAACAAGTCCCGCGATGCCGCCGAGGCTCAAGATATGTACCGTCGCGCACTTGCAGCCAGTTGGGATTGCCATCCTGGAGAGTTACACGCCGATGAGTGTATAGAGGACATTTTTGCCGGGGGCAGCGGCTGGCGCGACGGTGTAATGTACTCAGGCTCGCCAACTCTTGAAAGGAATAGTAGCAGCGGCAGTCGAAGTCCAAGCATGAGCAGCGACGAGATACACGGCGGCACGCTTCGTCCAAGTGACGTCCGCCACATTCAACACATGCGCGAAAACAGTGGAGCTAGTGACAAGTCCAACGCTACTATTACAGGCCTGGGTGACAATGACTACGCCGTACAATCCCTAAATACGCGACACTCAAGACGCAGTCCAGGAACGCACCACCGACAGCGCTTTGGTGGACACGGTGGACGGAATTCGCCACTTACGATATATAGGGAAGACAGTGACATGTCGTCCCCATTTGACGAGAACTCGCCTCCCGGTCTCCACAGTCGTGCTGAGAGCATGACGAGCCTCGCGCCGACGCTCGGTAGTACGGGCAGCAGCAGTGAGCGAGGCGGGCTGAAGTCGGGTGGATTCCGGAGGCCCCGGGAAATCGATGAATATGAACTGAGGGATGATCTCATTGCGTGGAATCTACCAGGCACGACAGCATAGCATTGCATAAGCATGGCGTACAGCGGACGGTACGGGATAGAGGTGCTTGCGGCGTTTAGGAAGACCGGCTGGTATCACAAACCTTGGCGCATGCGCGAGCAGCGAAACTACTAAGAGGTTGCGGTGTTTAGGGTGTTTAAATGGTAGGGGTACAGCGACATTTGCGGTATTTACTATGTATTCTCATGTACGATGTATCAACAGAAAGGTTGCAGCGCCATTGTGTATGGCAAGACAAGTCGCATTTTGTCGAATATAATTTACGAGAACGTACATATCACGTATATAGTACATATCAATATCAGAACTCTGTTCACACATAGCAGGCTCACTTGCTACATTCTAGTAGAAATCATCTCACTTATAAATTTTCCCAGTCGTGTTCTCGTAGCAACTGATAGGAAGAATAAGTGAAGCCGTATGCTTCAGTTCTTTTGGGTCGCTTCCTACTGAGATGACTTCTCGAGGCGCAAGCAATAGAAAAACTTAGACAAGAGCACAGAGAAAAGGTAAATAGTCACAATATGATAAAATATATTGTTCATTGGCTCCTTTTTAATCCTCTATAGATGTTTCCTACCCGCAAGGTTGTATTCCACCAGATGCTCTACTTTATAAAAATGCACCCATGCCATGAAATCGACCAACCCTATAACCTGATATTGAACTCATCTCCACTGTATTAGGATGATTACCAGACTCTTCCAGTTTAAGTGAAAGCCACAGTGTGGGCTGTGTCTTTTTTTTTTTTGGCCCCCATCCGAGAGACTACATTTGTTCTCTTCAAGGAGCCTTCAGGGTCCCTCTCACGCCACCTTTGCCTCCGACCTCTCTCGTTGTGATGATGACGCTTAGGTCATTGCCGACGGTGATGGTAACTTCGACTTTGCTGCCCTTCTTGAGATCCCTGATGGCAGCTTCGGCGAGGGTGCTACCGACCTTCCAGACCTTTTCTCTGTGCTCCTCTTCCTCTTCTTCGGAGTCGAAATCGCTATCCTCATCCTCATCGTCTTTGGTGCCATTCTCCTTAGGCTTAGGCTCGGGCTTGGTGACCTTGATATGCGTGCCGCCCTCGACGACCTTTACGAGGACGTCACCGCCGTCTTTAGCTTCGACATGAATCGTCCGACGGGCAGGAACAGCTGTCTCGGCAGCGATTACGGGAGTGAATGTCTCCTCGCCCTCAGCATTCAATGTGAGAACGCCGATGGCGTTTGAAATATGGTTAACGGTAGTAACGGCAGGGTGAGTGGATTGTTCAATGTCGTCGGACTCGTATTCTTGGATCAGGGACGCCTGCAGGGCAGCACCACGGGCTTGTAGTTCTGAAGGGTTCAACGCGGTGGCGCTTGTTGAAGGGGCGAGGATATTGGTGGTCTGAGGGAAAATGGATCGCATGTTAGAGGCGATTCTGGGAGTGTGCGAGGTACCGCCAGACAATATAACCTCGTCGATGTCGAGGACATCCAGCCCCGCCTTCTTAATAACACCCTCGACCAGTCTGTTGAAGCCCTCGAAAACCTTGCGAGCGATAGTTTCGTACCGTAACCTGTTGATGGTCATCTGGAAGTCAATGCCCTCTGCCAAGCTCTCGACGCTAAAATTGGCGTTTGTGCCTATGCTGAGCGCCTTCTTGGTGGCTTCGGATTCAGCCTTCAGTTTTGCCAAGCTCTTGGCGTTCTCGCGTGGGTCGACGTTGGCGTTCTTTTTCATGAACTCCTTAGAGAAGTGGTCCATGAGGACCCGATCCAATTGCGCACCCGCGAATTCATAGTCATGAGCAGTCGCAAGAAGGGTGTAGAGTCCGCCTCTCGATGCTACCACGGCAACATCTGAGCGAGTACCGCCGAGGTCAGCCACGACGATGATCTTGTCCTCCAGTTTCGCTTCGGGCCTCGCATCGTAGGCGAGAAGTGAGGCAATTGGTTCGTTGACCAACTGCAGAATTTCCAGGTCGGCCGCCTGCGCGGCCTTGATCAAGGCATCCCTCTGCTTCTCGCCAAAGTTGGTGGGTACGGTCACGACAGCGGAAGTCACCTTCTTTCCGATGTAGTCGGAAGCTGATTGCACAAGCCGTCGAAGATAGCGGGTTGAGATTTCAGAAACAGAGAGAGTTGAGGGTTCGCCCTCTGCTTTGTCTTGAATTGTGAAAGAAATAGTTCCGTTCTTGTCTTCGGGGTGAGCGGCAGCATGGCAGTGGGTGGGGTCAATTGACTTGAAACTATTCCCATGGTTAATCAAAGAAAAGGCTACAGTGGGTTATTGGAGTCGACATACTCTTGGCCAAGGAAATCCTTGAAGGCGACGACAGTGTTCTTGGGATTCCGAATGAGTAGAGCCTTGGCTTGGTTTCCGGTGTACTCTTCTCCGTCTACGTAAGACAAGACAGTAGGGATCTGACGATCTGAGTGACCGAAATATTAGCAAAGGCAGCAAGTGAGAAGAGGACTGAAAAGATAGATAGACCAGAAAAATAAATTAAAATACAAATAAAAAAGAGTATAATTTACCTCCATCTTCGTTGGCAATGACTACGGGGCTGTCGTCGATGGTGCAGGCAATGGAGCTGTAAGAGTTGCCAAACGAGATACCGATGGCACAGCGATCACCTGGCGCAACGCCAGGCGCGGCTCCGTTCTCAGGCATCCTTCAGAAATGCCGTAAGACTTGTGGTCGGTACTACTACGCGCTTCGGGATGTAAGGGTAGGATGTTGGCAGCGTCTAGATCCGATTAGCGGGACGCAATGTGATGTGTGGAAGTAACGGCGGTTTGCCTTCGTAAATTTTGGCAGCCGGAAAAAAAAAAGTTACCAAAGCGACCAGATAGGTAACCCTTGCTTCCACTTTCCCGCTCCCGTCATTGCGACTCTACCGTTTCCAGCCACAAATGCCCCTCCAAACCGCGGGCGCTAGGCAAAACCAAGCGTCAGCCACAGGCCGCATCTTCTTATCGCCCATCTCCAACTTCTTATCATTGTCGGCCCCATTAAAATTTAGGTCATCCAATTCACCCTTGCAAACCAGGCCCTCTTGCTCGGTATTTTCAAGCCCGCCAATTCAAGGGCACATCTTCCTCTCAGCCGGACCACTCATACCTAGTCATTTCACACTGCAGCACCCAGCATCTCGGAAAAGAATGGCAGCTCGTGCTGATCGTGTCTTTGTTCTGCCGGGAGACGAGATCCCCGCATCGCTCATACCGTCACATCCCAAACGGGCATTGAAGCTCGGCCCGGGTTTGCGACATGTGCCTCCGAGTGAGCTGATACCAACCGTGGCTGGCCAGCTCGTCACAGACCACAGGAAGAATTCCATCTGGGTGGAGTACAACGGCGGCAGAGTGAGCCTCCAGACTCCCTATTCCACAGTCGGACACTGCTGACCTCAGCCCACAAGTATATCCCAGCGGTTGGTGATTTGGTCATCTGCACTGTCCAACGTCCTGGTCCGGACTACTATTATGTAGCCATCACCGACTACAATCCCAACGCCATTCTCCCTCAACTGGCTTTTGAGATGGCCACCAAGAAGACCAGACCCCAGCTCAGCCATGGAAATCTGGTCTATGCCAGAGTGAGTATGGCCAACCGTCACATGGACCCTGAGTTGGAATGTGTCTCGCCCACCACCGGCAAGGCGGATGGTCTGGGTCCCCTGGTCGGTGGTATGCTTTACGACATATCTCTCGGAATGTCTCGCCGGTTACTAATGAGGAAGTCGGTCGAAGAGGGGAAAGTGGCCGTGCTGGAAGAACTGGGGTCAGCTGGCCTTGCCTTCGAGACTGCTGTGGGAAGAAACGGCAAGCTGTGGGTCAATAGTGACAGCGTCAAAACCGTCCTGATAGTCGGCCGGGCCGTCAAGGAGACTGATGATAACAACCTCGGTGTCGAGCAGCAGAAGAAACTCGTGCGAAAGCTCGTTAAGGAAATGAGTTGAGCGTACCGGGCTTATGTCGGTAGCCGCTGGGTGAACCGGTTCACCGTATTGGCGAGCTGAACCCCAACGTCCAACCTGATAATCCCTTCTGCTCGATACTGTTTCGCACATTGCAACAGGGGCAGACGTCTGAGTATTGTCGACGATCGATCAGTCTGTGGAGGACGACAGCGACGCCCCACTACATCCCCTACCACAGATGCACGATCATGATCGCTTCCAACAGCTGGGCTCTTAGGACATCATGTAAGTTCTCAATGATTTGGAATTGTTTTGATTGCTTGCGCATACGTACCATTTTAAAGCGAGTGGTACCCAATTGACTGATAGCAAGATGTCCATTTTTAGCATACAAACTCCATTGCCTGCATGATACCCTTATATTGAACTGCATACCCGCTGCTGGCCAGTCGCCGCGATCAGTCCCTCCGATCTTGACCGGGACAGCCTTAACAAGCCTTATGGCTCTTGCGCCGACATGGCTAAAGTCGCACGGTAGATGGCCCCCGGGTAGAATGACGGGTACTCGCGGGCACATGCGTTATCTATGTACCAACAGGTATATTTGCAGCCATCCAATTTGGCTAAATACATATTTTCATGACATCAACCACTGGACACTTTAACCATTCTAATATTCACGTGTGCTCTTATCTTTTCCTCTGCTCAACTATCAGATCGGCGAAATCCAGACTCCAAGTACAGAACATGGGAATATACGATCCAATAACATTGTCATGATTACCAACTTCTGCCAAGCGATTAGATTGCACGTTCGTTATTCTACGCAACAGATTCACGTTTCTCTCTAAGAAATGGCGTTCGCTCAATGTATTCAGTCGACAACGGAAAAATTCTTTCAGATACCTGCTCGAATATATATTTGCGATGGACGAACGCAAAGCTCTAACTGCCCTAGCGATATCTCCTAGTCGCTGATCTCTTATCTCTCTGTTGCCACACCTACCTCACGTTTCATGTTTTGTTCTGTTCTGTTCATCTGCCGAATTTCACGATGCAGTTCCTTGTTCTTCTTGCGATAGTGACAGCCTGCACCGCAGGCCCTATTGTCCCCCGGGTCGCACTCAAACCATATGTCAAGCCCAAGAGCACGGACTCAAGGAGTCCCTGTCCGATGATGAACACTCTGGCGAACCATGGATACCTGTACATGACCCTTTGTCCTAGCACGATATAGTGTAGGTTTCGACTAACCAAAACGGCTCCTAGTCCGCATGATGGCCGCAACATCACAATCGAAGATATCGGCAACGCCGTATTCGAGGCCACGAACTGGAGCGCTGACTTCGGGATCTTACCGGCCACCGGAGCATTCAACAACCTCGGAAAGACCGTCATTATGCTATCCGACCTTGACAGCACACCAGGTGGCGAGCACCCCGCCTCTCTGACGCGCAAAGACGCCAGCTCTGGCGACAGCAACACCATTGATCCGACGCGTGTTGCGCAGCTACTCGCGGATAGCAAGACCAACTACCTGACTGTTGACTCAGTGGCCAAGACCCGGAATCGCCTTGACGAGAGCTCCAACCCACCTTTGACGACAGCTGAACTGGGTGTCGCTCAGGGCGAGGCAGCCCTCATGCTCCTACTTATGCGTGACACATACGTCTCGCTGGAGCACAGTGAACAGAACATCACCACGCTTCGTGCACCAAAGGATCGCACCGGGGTTTGGCTGCTAGAAGAGAAGTTCCCTACGGCGCAGGGCTGGAAGCCCGCTGAAGTGCTTGTTGAGGTTGCGGACATAGGACCAATCAGCGCTGCAATTGTTGACTCGCAAGCTCGACAAGGCACCACAAGTTCTTAAAAAACAAGCACAATTTAATATGTGTCTATAGCTGCCTGCAATAGATCTGCCATTTTGTCGGGCTACCAATGAACATGGGGCGCTACGCAAGTGTTGTACTGCGGTCATCTGCAGCATAAGCTGGTGACTAATTCTGGTACGACGATGCTGACACACACTATCCATGGGTTACGACAGGCCCAGGTTGCTGTGACATATGCGACGCTGACTCCATACCGTAGCAGTGCGTCAACCGGGGAAGCAACGATTGCAGAACCCAAAAAAACCATCATCCAACTTGTTTTGGAAACAATGATTATACTGGCATTATGAACCAAGGGAAAAGTCTTCTCACGCGACTATTCAGTATCATACCTACGTACCTATTACTATGTTATAATGCTGGGTTCATTCTTCACTTGATGTCGCCCGCTTTGCCAACCAAAAAGAACTAGGCGCAATGTGTCAAACAAAGCTGAAGAAATTCCCTAAGTCGATTCTAAGAGGCTGCGCTGGTGATGCAAAACGCCTCTAGACCTTAGGAGATGGGCGAGTCCGCCACATTGTTTAAATATCGTTGAATCATATCTGCTCACAAGGTCTTCCATCTATGGTATCGAACATATCCTCCGCAATCAGGTCTTACGGACACCTCGCTCCAGACGGCTCATCGGTCTAAATCGCTCTTCGTATCCAGTTATTCCATAATGTGTTGCTCTCCAGGACCAATCAAAGGCCGGTGGACATGAGTGTTTTTCGACTCAATACGTCTCATTACCCATGCTTGGGTTTAGTCTCCGTAAGCCACTGCTAGACCAAAGTGTGCTTCCTCCAACTAACGTCTTTGTCAGCAAAGCCTTCAATAGGGCGTAGAAGTACGAATGACGTACTGAGAAGCATCACCGCCATGTAAGCTCGTTTCGATTATCGCGATATTCGGAGCCGGACTCCTCTGCCGATATCACCAACCATCTCGAATATCCGCCTGTCCGAGATGCTGACACAGCCAACTAGGACATCCCCGCCAGCTCTTCATATGGCAACGTGATGTTCCACCCATCTCCAACTCGCACGTTGTCAACGGCACAAGGTAGACACAAGCGCCTATCGCGATCTCTCACGTCCGCATGATCAATTCGCCGTTCAGTTGTAGTTCCCAAGATACCCATTTAGACTTCGTAGATCGCTTGCCGGCACCCTTTGATGAAGATGGCTTCTTCCCGCATTTCGATTCACTCTCTTGATTACAGGAGGCACAGAGGGCTTTGTTGTGCGAGCCCGGGCTACCGTCGCTTCCTACAAGGGCAAGATGGAAAGCGTACTGGGGTGGAAAGGCATCGCAGCTACTGCACGTCATTGTCGAATTTCGAGACGGAGATTATGAAAGGCAAGTATATGGACCTTGCTTGCTAGATGGAACTCTCCGATTCGCCAAGCAGCTTGTTCCTGGGGTAACTGTATTGTCGACAATTATCGCTGATACGGCACTGAGTTAGCTCGGCGAAGTACTCGATCGTCGCGGCCCTGATTTATATGATAACGAGGATTCGTGAAATCACTTGGACAGAACATGGTCCGTCACGGGAAGTCCCAAACTTGTAACAGACACACGCCTATATAGCTCAACTGTTGAGACAGAAACCAGTCATACTTCCATCCTCCCGACAGGCGCGTCCGCACGTGCTACCTCGCATTTCATTGCACTGTCTCTTAGGGGAATGACTCGAATATGTCTTGGCAGCTTCCCCTAAAGTCCACCAGTTCGCCTTCATTTGATAACGAAGGGCGTCAAAAATGGCGATTGAGATAATATTAGCTTCATGGAACTATAATACCTAGCTCAGCTCGGTGGTAAAATGTAACACACCTCTCCCATGATGACGGTACTGCGACTCTATTCCCTGCGCACTACATTGCGGGGAGAGGTTGAACGGACTGGGAAGGCCTAGATCCCATACCGTTAGGGTTGACAGAATCGGCATGCTCACGTCCGCTCGGTAGCCATAACGGTACAGTACAAAGTCGTATGCATAGAACTTTGTCATCGAGGATGACCTAATTACATCTCGTGTCTCAGCCTGCGCCTTGGCGTTACTCGTAATTGGTAACCTTACCCAACACCACCAGGGCCCCAAGACACGGTGTCATGCTTGTCCGTAAGGCTACTAGGCTGCCATGCAGGTTACGTCCATAGACGATGCTTGATATGTCGTTAGTCTGAGCAGCTGAACGTTCACTCCCGGTCCGAGAACCCATCTACCCATGTCCGTCCATTATCTTAAATCCTTTCACTAAGCTTCCAACCTACGGGAGAACGCCAGGACACCCAGATGCTAATAATAACTACCTCTCTAGCGGGTTTGTAAGTGACTGCAGTCTAGTCTAGCCGCAATCTCCCACCGAGTTATCTAACAAGACATCAAGCACCGGCATGCCTCAAAATGGCCCAAAATGTAGATCACCTGCCTCCTTTCCTCAAGTCCATCTTCCAGGAACAGCAGGCCGCAAGCTTGCCAAGGCCCCCAGTATAGGCACCCTGGCATATCTTAATATTTTAAGTAAACCTAGCATCAATAAGAATCTTAATTCAAGACCGATGGCAGTTCGTAGTATCTCTTAATTCCGCTCGGTTCCGCCCGTTTCCGCATGGTTGAGCCGCAACCCAAGTCCGAAACGGACGCGATCTCTCTTCTTAGCTCCAGAAGCCAGGGTCTCGTGTTACCCCTTGCTCACTTTCCTGCCCCTCTTGTTAGTCTTGCTTGGCAAGCTTCTTTCTCCGCGGCTCATACTTACATAGGCGACACAGCACAACTGTACATGTAGGTAATAGTACAGTACCGAAGGGCAGACACACTAAAGCAGCCCTCGACGCCTCGTTGTCTCGCATCCTCTGGTAGCTTAGCGCAGCTACCTTACTGACTTTACGGCAATGCATGGTGCATAAGCTGTGGCTTGGCGAATGACACTTTTCTGGATAGCTTCGAAGCACTACGTACCTATCAAAACTTACCTGGTGCCAGAGGCTGTTGTGCGACATACTTACTTGACCGCCTATTGCGTGATGATCTGTCATGCCGAGCGAGCAGTATACCCAGCTATCTTATGTTAAAACGGTGAGAAGCGATAACCTATCTACCTATATTCTGCAGTCATACAAGTACGGTACATGCATGCTTTACAGCAGCGGCACGCATGTAGAGAACCGCTTTGCCTGCCGCAGACCCTTGAAAATGCGAAGTCGGAAAAAGGGGCTAGGAGGGGGTTCAAGATCGAAGAACCAATGAAGTTCTCTGTCTCCTACCGCGCCAGCATTCTAGAAAGCCTAAAAGAGCCAGGATTAGCTTCACGAGCTCCGTAGATTAACCGACTAGGTATAGTCGAGATCGTGACCGCGACGCAGCGCGGAATAGCATTCCAGTCAGAAGAATTTCCACCAACTGTGGAGACAGGTGGACGATACCTATCCCCAAACTTACTAGCTTATATCTCATAATAGGAAACAAGATACATACACTAGATCCTCTCAGAGCCCTAGATGTCGACACTAAATGCAGTAGCTTATACCTCAACTTCCATACCACCGTCGTGAATCACGACGACGCCTCAAGGGTCAAGCTGAAAGATCCATGACCGTTCGATCTTCACCTCCACTTCCCGAGTTTCCACAGTCAACGGCTTGCTTCCCGCTCATTCTTCAAGAATCACCTACCTACTTGGGCAGTCGCGAGACCCCCACGACACATTACGGACGAGGCAGGTGGAATGCTAGGGGAGAACGTAGCGCGTCTAGTTCTCATGCAAGTTGACTAGCCTCATCTCCCGCACAGACAAACTTTGAAACGTGGCGGAAGCTTGTTTTCTGGCTTATCCCGGCTGTTGATGCAATATCGATCCATCACTTAGACGTTCCTGTTACCATATGCTTATACATCGTAACATCGGTGGCTAATCATAAACACCGTGGTAGATGTCCTGTCATCTCTTTTCAAGGTGTGACTCACAGTCTTGTTACTAGCTGAGTATATCAAGACTCCAATTAGACCTAGCTTGAACTCACTTGATAGATACTTAATTTAAGCAATTTCGATTACATTACGTTTAAAATATCCTGCGAGTTTCGCAGGACTTCAATATCACGAGTCCATGTCACTAGCCAAAGGCATAATAGTGAGAGAATATGCACGATGTTACTTTCTCTCACGCATCGCACGCTGGAACTATTCCCGGAACAATAGTAAACGCCTGACGAAGAAACCTCGATTGAACAAGCAACAACAAAACAGAGTTTTTCTTTAGATCATCCCTCAGCGAGACCTCACAACATGCCCCAGCAATCCGATTACGGAACTTAATCACTCCTGCAAACCCGGTCCAGCCATGACTCTTATGCAAACAAGGGATACAGTAACACCGCTAGAGACTCAACAAGCAACCTGTAATGAAGATCGTGTATCAGTCTCGCAGATAGGATTCGAGATGTGCGCAAGGGTATGGCAATAGTAAAGCTTCCCCTACGACCCTGGGAACTTCAGAGCGATTTTTCCCCCCCTTTGAAGTTTAGCCCACTAAGACTCATCTTCGGCTGACACATGTGCTCGATTGCGCTCTCCGTTTCCGAAGGCCTTTCCCTCTTCCCCTCGAATTTTCAACTAACCGATCGCGAAGTGTTGAGACACCATACGTGAAAATCCTACTTGTCCGAGCACTATTGCTTACCGAGCCCTGAAGTGACCTATTGGCTGAGAGCGCGAACGATGTGTCAGGAATATTAGCTATCGGCAGTATAGTCTCTCCTTCCCCCTCTCTTTCACCGCAATATCCAATAGTGTCCCGGATTTCTTTGAAGTCTGGGCAAATAGAAAGCTTGAAAGAAATGCTGTGTTCTCACTTGTGCCTATGAAGAGGTCATTTTATCACACCAAGCTCGGCTCACGATTTTCATTATCAGTTGTTGTCAATTCATCGCAACTAAAGCAACCTATTTGTGAATACTAATCACCTCTGAAGTGACGTGATAACCTAAGCTGTAGTATAGGCAAGCATAACCAGCTCTGGCACAGATCAACAGTAGGTAACTGTTCGAGCCGATCGCCAACTGCAACCCAAAGGCGCGAGCATCATCAGTCAACAATCAAAAGAACCCAATAAGATCGTGCCATCTTCTCCATATATAGGCGCACTCAGGTCAGATAGCAGGGAACTAAGTTCTCGTCATCAATCATGCCGCCCATAAATGATTAACCATAAGTCGTCATCATACTTGATGTCCAGCAGCAAGAATAGCAACTTCCTCGGCCGAGTGTAGAGGCCAGAAAGTAAAGTAAAGCATCCGGTAACCGATAACTCCAGAAGGCAAACGAAAAAAGAAATAGACTCTCCCTATGAATCGACCTTGGTGCTCGAGATCCTGCTCTCTCCCCTAGTCTTTTCTTTTCTCCCGGCTTCGCAGTGAAAAGCGCATAATGTTGTTAGATAGACTGTGAAAACCAGCTCTGAGTCATCTAGTATAACCCCAACCGCCAACTTGAGTCGGATCTCTTGTGAAGAGCCCAGCAAGTTGCTATGGAAGCCGAAGAGAAGATGATGCTGAAAGCCTCGGAAATGATGTTCGATCGCTCCTATCTCCGTGAGCAAAATAGTTGAAACCGCTCTGCTTGGAGATTCTCAGGCCTTCGGTGGTGGTATGGGCACGTGGGCTGTGCAAGGCATTAAGCAGACTCGCCTGTGTAGGCCTGCTTCTGCCAGTAAACGGGGACCTTCCCATTCACAATAGCCTTCTCGCGTCGCTCTGGATCTTCAATCATATCAGGGCGAATATAGCGGCAAGTAAGTGCGTATCGACGAACACCAGCGGCAGAAACAGCATGCTAGGACACCAATTAGACTAGTGGTTCCAGAAACGAATACTACCTTGCGACATACCTCATAATACTTATGGATCTTCGTACCATGCATGACAACAATGTCTCCATGCTCAAGGACGAACGAAAGCATCGTACGGCTTTTACCAAGACCATCGAATCCAGACTTCTTCTTCGCGCGGAAACGCATGATGGATGGAGAACCAAGAGACAGTGTCGCAACTGTCGGTCCCAATTCCTTCTCCCCATCATCGTGATACTATAAGTTCGTGAGTATATCTCTTGTAGAATTGGTAAAGCAACTTACGCTGATCTGTGAGCCTTCAAAGTAGCCGAGCATAAGCTGTTCATTGAAATCAATGAAATTATCCGGCATTGATTGTGAGTCGACAGAGAGTCGGTCTTCGGCGGCATGGTCTGACGCCAGTGCGACCGCCGTCGCGCCACCCCAAGTTAGGCGACTCAGAGCCTTCAAAACAGGAGCAGGCGCTGTTTCAAAACCGTTGGATGTCTCTACGACAACGCCAAACTTATAGTCGGCACCCTGGTTTGATGTTAGGCAACGTCTCCAGATTTCGTTTCGCGAACGTACCATGTTACATGAAAAGTGAGAGGTTAGCTCCTCCAAATGAGAACCTGCGACATGGAGTTAGAAGGATAAAGCATAAACAAGCGATTTGACTAACCTCTGCAGAACGCAGGATGACGTCGCAGTTCAACCTGGCCCGTTCGTGTTGCCTCCTGCACCTCCTGAAACAGGTCGTTCAAACCTCCCTCTCTCTCCAAGGTGGACTGTGTAGGTCGAAAGATAGTGACAGAGCCAATGTATCTCGCCTGAGCCACGTCCTGAGGGACGTTGGGCAGATAGAAAGTCGTCGCTTCATAGCCGGGAACGTCATAATGGTAGGCGGTATTGAGCCGATCATCCTTCTCGAAAAACTTAGTTCTGCGTCGAAAGGCGAGTTGAGTCTCGAGATGGATTTGCTCCAGAGTGATGTCCCTGGGAGGCATCCATAATTCAAAGCCGCAAGCCTTCTCACATTCCCAACCGCCCCAAAAAATCCGGCGAGTCGGGGTCTTGCAAGTTGGGCATACGATGCCGCCCTTGAATGCTGCCTCTGACCCGAGCATGTCCGGGGGCAAAATCGGGAGATCAGGCACCAAATTTTCCACCGGCTGTTCAGCAGTCCACTCGGCTCTCTCGTTGAGAAAGTTCTGATTGTACTGCAGAGTGTCGAGATCAACGCTAAGGTTCGGGAAATGAAAGAATTCAACGCAAGTCTTCGTCAGACAGCACCATCCTTCTTTGAAGATCTCCTTGCTTGGAGTGTTGCAAAATTGGCAGGTCTCCGTGCGACAGTGGAACTGGCCGACTGCATACATGTTGTCTCTCTCTGCGCCCCGTGGCATCCACCAAGAAACAGATGTCAAGTCAATCTTCTGAAGTCGAACAACAAATTGAACGAACTTTGACCCATCTTGTTGAGTGGGCTGGAGCTCTGACCAGATATCCGTGACAAAGAACCAGTCCAGGACATTGTAATGATAGTCAAGTTGAACGAGCAAGAGGTTGTTGGCATAGAGACCTGGCAAGGTCAGCAAAATTAAACATGAACTATTCAGCTTGGATAATGTCTTCTTGCCATTTCCCACTGGCTTCTTTCCAATCACAACCCCAATGGGCTGTCCAATTTCCATCGCATTCTTGAGGACCACGTGATTCGTAGAGTTGTCATCTTGATCACGAGTTCGAAGGTGTTTGCCATCAGGGGTAGTCGCAAAACCGCCTCCTCTGTCAGCGATGTGTGTCAGTAAGCAATTATCAGTAGGGAAAGGCTAGGTCATGTATCCATACACTGTAGTGATAATCACCTGGCTCTGGAGGACGTCGCGAGGGGTTGTCTTTCCGTTGAGAAGCATACCAGTGGCGACGCGCTGCTTCGACTGAATGCCCCCCTGGTGTGCTCTCCAGTAGGGAACGCTGTCGCATAACGCGCCACGGCGGTTTGTAGAAATAGGTGGCTGTCCTGCAGGAAGGGCCAAGGGTCCTACCAACAGGGTAGTGCCTCCGGATTTTGGCTTCTTCTGCGAGGACTCATTGCTGTCCTGGGCATCAGGTGACTTTCGCTTCTGAACACGATCGTCCGCCGCTCTGGCGCGGGAGGCAGCCGAACGGAGACCAGCAGATTCCATTGCGTTAGGGATTGCGAAGGAAGTTATGTGTAATTGACTTGCAACTTGCCCCTGCTGTTAGTTAGAACTCTGCAGACGACAACATGTGAATAGTGCATGAGTATAAAGGGAAAAAATGCTGTCATGGGATGGGTGCCGGCACCAAAGCGACTTTTATTGCGAGAGAAGTGAGTTGATGGAAGGGGGCAGGAAGGATATAGTGCGTCAATCAATGATGGGGGAAAGAGTATAAAATAACACGACAGTGAATAGTGAGGGATAAGAACGTAAGAAGCGACAGAATGCCTCCATTCTGAACATCTGGAAGGCAACACGCCATGTTTTGGGCTTTAAGAAATGAGACGTTTGTGTGCCTACCTAGGTACTTGTAAGTGTTAGTGCAGTCGGTCGTTTTGCGCTGGTATGTGGGCGCAATTCATAAAATGCAACTAGTTAAACTGCTCAGGCCCGCAGGTCAGCAAATACCAAGTAGACTGTACAGTTGAGTTATTGTTGCCAACCAAAAGAATAACATCGAGTGTGTCCGACGTCATGAGCTAACATGATTACCGGAGGACCCTTTTGTGTTCCGGTCGATTTGTGTCAGGGATGGCAGATCAGTTTACTTACAAGATATGTCTCTGGTGCTGAGGGTGAATGGTGAGTAGCAGTGAGTTCGTGCGACAGTGATCTTTTGCCGTCGAAATAACAAGACTTCGAGAGAGGCAGACGTTAACAAAGGAGAAACGATGCCTCAATCTCGAGAAGATGGATAACCTGTTGACATATCGAAGGGGTAAAGAGTAGAAGGAAGACTAGTGCAATGGTCTGAAGGGAGTAGGGCTCATGTGTAACGAGATAGATGATTCTATGTGTTCGGTGATGAAGAGGATAAAGAGCATAATGAAAGAGGAAGAAAGCAGAAGACGTAGGTGACGAACGCTTACCTGGCTGCTACTTGAAACCGACGACGAGTCTTGAACCCGAAGTATGGATGCCAGTAATAGATCAAAGTAGGAAGAATAAGAATAAGGCCGCCGAATAAGATTGTGTAGTCCACGCCTCAAGGTTGAGACACGACAGAATGGCTTGGGATAAATGTCTGGGAAAGTAGATGTAGAAGAACGAAGATAAAGAACGAGGACGACGATGATGGTAAAAGAGTGCACACTCTGCAATGCAGATGCACACCAGCGTAGGCAGGCAATGCTTCTGCTTGAAGAAGAGTGAAAAGGATGAAGTAGATAAGTAATGATATATAGATGAGTGATCTGTTGTGATAAGTCGGTGATAGGTTAGAAGGGCACCTACTCACAGAGAGAAGAAGAGTGAGAAGATGAAGAAGAAGAGGAAGAACGAGAGGAGGTGGGAAGGGGTGGAGGAGGTGGCTTTATAGGGATCCTATGACGTTGCACTTGACAGGTGCAGTGAATGTAGTATCTGAAAGTTAATGATCCCCAGTCAAGTTTGTTAGATGAAGACTTCAAGGTTGGTCAAGGTAATGCACACTGAAGTGAATTCAGACATGGAGAGAAGGGAATGAGAAAGGGGAGAAAGGAAGAACAATAGGTTGGGGGGGAATCGAGTCTTACCTTAGGAGCTATTTCAGATGGCCCGTGCGTTCGTACTCGGTTTAGGGAAGCACGATGTTGGGAACGGACACCTGATGAAGGCAGCTACCTACCTAGGTAGGTACGAGAAGGAAGTCGTAGGCGGTTTCTATGATAGCTGCAACAAATCAGGTTCACCCATTTCCCAGAGTGGCCTTAGCTGGGAAAGAAGGGTACGTGATAGAAGCTAAAGCAGCCCCTTCTTACCTTGAATGCAGTTAAGGTAGAGGCAAGGGGAGCAAGGCAGCGAGAAAGATGACGTGCAGCTTGGATTAGCCTAGCTCAGTCAGAGTGAACTTGTTTTGTTCCCCAAGGCCGCTATCTAGCTCTGTGCACGACTACAGTGTGTTCTATTAAGCGCCGAAGACGGTCACTAATGAAGCCAGAAGAGCAGGTGGTTAATGGAGAATTGGTAGCTTAGGATAGTAATAACGAGTCGTCATTGGTTCAAAGAAAAATACGTGAATGTGAAAGTTATTCAAGTGCGTCTAAGCGTATAATCATTCTAGCTCGCCAGAAACGTGCCCCAACTGTTGACTTGTAGCTGTTTCAAGAGCCGAGAAAGGGGTCAGAAAGTATTGATACACGGATAGGAAGCGACTGGAATGATACCGGGCGAGAATGTGTTTGCTTCTTCATTTACGTAAGCACACAGTTTCCTTCACTACCCGCTGTCGATTGTATGTGGTTTTGGCCTGTGTGGGCATGGAAAAGGGGAAGCGAGTGGCCGGTACCAGAAAACTTGAAGGTTGGTCAGAGCCACGGGGGCACTACCAGGAATTATGTCATATATCTTAGAGCATCGGTGAACTAGAGACGAGTGGTGGCGGGCATTAACTGTATTCCCATCTAAATCCTTGTCCCGTGGAAGTCGTCCATCAGCCATGTGGGCGAAGCTGACGAGTAAACAGTGAATTACAGTATTCTAAATCAAGAAACACGCTACAATTGCATATCAAGCAGCGAATGTGAGCTGCTTCAAGTACCATGTTGTTGTAGAGATGGAGTAGATAGCCAAGATGTATCCGGATTGGCTGAATACAAAGCGATCTAGGAGAAATGGGCAGGGCTGTTGTACTCTATGCAGGAAGTGAATGATGGGCAGTCCATTAAACTTACCGAATCTGACATGGCGAAAGGTAATTGAGTGAATCTTCGCGAATGAACATCTTGGGAAAGTACGAAGCCGAAATTCCTAGACCGAGTTCTCCAGACCACGAGCGCCTACATCGCCCCGACGACTCCCACTTGCCTGACTACTCCTTATGATGTAACAAGGTGGCGAGGCTCACTAGGCGGTGTTTCGTATTGGGGCAAGTAGAGACAGTATAGCCGCTCGCAATATAGCTTCCCGCCTGATCTCCGACCTGAAGAAGCTCGGAAAGGTCATGCGTCTAATTATAGGTCGTTTTGAGAGCAGATGTTGAATTGGGTTGTCTCGTACCTTCACGTTATCAATCAGACGATCAAGGAGGTGGATGTTGAGCCAAAGAGCTACCTAGTCGAAGCTATCATGAACTCAAGAGACCCGACTTCTTCATCGGAATTTCAATCTGCTGCTAGTAACAAGGGAAAATGGGCATATTACATCGAGACAGGACCTGGAGTAATATTAAATGGCCCGTGGGCGAATGACTTATCTGTTGTATCTCTTTTACTAGGGTTCTTCGACGTGGGTGATATCAGTCGGAAGCACTGGGACATTGTGACCAAGTGATCTTCATGCGTCTTGCCTCAGGGTCCTAGTCAGTGACCAATAACCGTACTCCATCTGTCACATCTAGTAATCCAACATGATGCATGGGTCAATTGTAGGACAGAGGGTAGATTCTGTTTCCCCAATATGAAGCTACAATGAACTGGAAGTAAGGATATAATTGATAGAAACGATTTAATTGTGCATGCCACTTGTTACTACAGAGTGTGTCAAGTGTTTTTAAATTATACGATAGAGAGCTATCTGCTATAGAAAAAAGATCTCTGGATTGATCTGTGTAGGCCGAGGATTTCTAAACTGATGCTTCCTTTCAGAGGTATTCTAACCGTAGCTCTAAGCGCCTCTTGAAATGTTGAATTCATTAAGACCGGTTCATATTGGAATTTCGAAAGTGTTTTGCAAGGAATTTGAACGTTCGGTTCTGGCTGCAATAGGGTTGGCACGCGGCCGTAGGTTGATCGGTGCGCGATGGGAACTGAAAGCCGACATGTGTTAGCATGTTGAACTGCCGACAAGTGTCGAGAAAAGCACTCAAAGAGTGCATACCGTAACAATTTTGCGTTGGGTTAAGCTGCAATGAAAGGATAGGGGCGTTGGCAACAAAGGCAACCTCCTGAGAAGCTACCAAAGGTGATGGAGATGACGGCAATACGGAGTGAATAGAATACCAACACTGTTTCCTGTTCCGGTAGATATCTAAAGTATGAAGAAAACTGGGGAAAATGGCGACCTGTGGGCAAGTGACCTAAGGCTACAGCAAAACGCGAAAAGACGCGTCAGGCAGTACAAACACCACGTAGCGCGTTCAACCGATGGCTCGCTCTTTACAATGAATTACTGATCAACCTAGCCAGACCTAGGCGTTTAGTTCACTGTAATAATGCTGCTGGAAGAAAGCAACCAATGCTAAACTCCCAGGGCAGAAGTTTCATACAAGTTGCTGCAGCTTGTCACACAGGTGTTATAGGGTATATTAATTTTGATAGCAGCAGACAAGTCAACCATTAGCTTAACTACCTACTACTTTGCAATTTGATTAACGTTACAATATCACTCCCAGAATAAAGGATATGCACGTGTGCATCCAAGAATTAATGTAAATAGATATCTGGTTTCTCATGTGGCAAAAGAATACAGACTACTCTTATACCTACTTGGACTCAGCGATCTTGAAAGAGTAGAGTCACAATTTGTTGCTCCAATGAAGTCTCGCGACAAAAAGGTTGACCACATGTTAAAACCGGTTGGGAGTCAAGCGCCTAGTTCACAGCATCATCTGTTCCTTAAGACGTCTTGCGAAATGCCAGATGATGTAAGCTGGAAGGCGGATTGAATAAAAGCTGAGCATTGTATTGGGAACCCAAATATAGTCAAGAGGTTGCGATATTCATGACCAATCTGTACAAATGTCACAATGCGATATTTTAGATACTAACGACCGAGCCGAAGATGTCAATAGCTATTCAAGATAAAAAAAAAAAAAAATAAGAGGAATATGCACTAGGACTCTACCTTTTTGTCAGGAAGCTTCTTAACTCTATTACACAGGAGATGAGCCCCTTCATGGTCAATGCCAGTGTCATATATTTGCTCCGCCACAAGTGAAGATGCGTATCAAAGGAATCCTCCCAGATGTAAGCGACCGCGGGACCCGTAGGTGTTATTAGCCAGCATGTCCCGGCCTTCCCTGCATTCGCAGCAAGTTCTGGCACCCCGAAAACCTTGACTCTTCTGGTGACAACCTGGTTTCTCATACTCGGTCGGCTTCCTATTTCTCCATCATGAGGTCGGCATATCTGGGATTGTCTCAGTACCGCTGAGAGAGCAGCGAAATCCTGCAATTCCATCTTTTGGATCACTGTAAGTGCTGTTTTCGCGATGGGGACAAGCACACATACTGTTGCTCTCAATGTGGAGGCTGTACGCATCGATGATGAGGCTGTGGGCGTCGATATTCGGGCGAACTTGGAGATAATTGACTCTCCTAAGTCGATATATCACAAGGGGGCATCTCGTCTTGGGAGTCTCAGAGACAGACACAAGCTTGGGGCCACGGGCGTTCTAGCTTTAAGAAACCACATGCTCGCATTTTCGGTCGCAGTAATGGGTGCCGTTCGAACTTCTTCGTATCGGCTCGTCGGCATCGCGCTTCTTGAAGTTGGTGCGGCAAGGCATCTTCGGGCACAGAAACAAGATGAGTTCTCTAAAGATGTCGAGTGATTATCTGCGTAATATAATGGAGGAAAAGAATAGGAGTCATTTTGTGAAGACGTGAACACGGAATTAAGCAAGGGTAGAACCTAAGTAGGCGGTAAAACAGAGGCTCTAGGCACAGTAGCGTAACAATAATGCACTGCACAGCAACGCGCAAACAGACGCGTCGGTCGCGCAGTAACCAGAAGGCGGAAGTCTGGTGTTAAAAGAAACACAAAGATCCCATTCCCATTATATCTAAGGGCTGACGAGACGGGTGAGCCAGTGCTATCTCCAGAACTATCCATGAGGATTACGTAGGAATAAGCCAATAGCATTGTTTTTAAAGCTGTAGCGAGATAAATGTTTGCTATCTATGTTATAGACAATGCGTGAATGCTTACTAGGTGCTACAATGTAATACGGCTCGGGTGTAGAGCGGTACAATGCTAGAAAAGGCATCATGGTCCTCTTGATCGATCCTCTCCGAGAGTTGGCCCTAGCTTCGAGTTTTTCAATTCCACGGTAATCGACTGGATGATCTCTGGAGAAATAGCCTTGGACGCAATGAAGGGGAGGCCTTTCCGACGAGCAGTCCAACCGATAACAGCAAGGGGTCCAGATGCAGATTCATACCGTTTTGCTAGTCGCCAGGTGAGGCAGTCGACGGCCGCAACGTCTGCCCTCCCCTCCGCGACCGCGATGATCGAATTACGATGCCCGCCACTCTCTACACGCTTGGAGAAGATGTCCAGAGATTCATTCAGTGAGGCAAGGTCACGTTCGAGGCTAATTATGCCAGACATCGAATCCATGGAGTTGTATGCGAGGCGCTTGCCTCGCAGATCTGCAAGGGGCAGATTCGGCTCTCCATCCGGCGGCGCTGAGACATCGTCTGCGGTGCGCCTAGCCACGATGGCGCTAGTATAAAACGTGGCGACGCCACCATCCACGTTGGAATAGTCCTGCTGGCCAACGACCTCGACATGGCGAGCGAGACCGAGTCCCATGGGCCCCCAGCAGGCTTGTGCGAGCAACAACGCGGGATGCCGCCACAGCGTATGGAGATCCAATTCGTCTGGAGGGAGGGTAGCCGGATCAGGCGCGATAATGTTTCCTTCGGAGTCGTGAATACCACCTGGCACCGAGGGCATGTCTGCGTTGCATCGAACAAGGCGGTCTGGAGCATCTACCCCTACAGTTCGCAGGCGATTCCGTAAGCTGAGCCATTGTTCGTCGACCTCAGCGCGGCACTCGGGCCAGTCATACATGGGCATTGCTGCGATGAAGCGAGACATTTCGCCAACCAAGCCACCACGTGTTCCTCGTACTCGAGACTCCGAAATCGAATCATTCAAGCGAAAAGACTGGAGATGCAGCACCGATTGGAAAGCCGTGCCAAGCATTCGTGAACGTGCGGAGGCCCAAACCATCCAATGGTTATTCAGGTCCCAGGTAGTACAGTTCCGGGATTCCTGAGCAATAATCCACTACGTTGAGGAATTGACCCCCGGCTTACCCCAGGATTCGTCGGATTTAGGTGCTAAGCGACACCCCGGCAGCGGTTTATGGGGCATCATTATGCGGAGGTGTCACTCACTCTATCACACCCATGCTCCCAACCCCAAACCCCCAACGGCCGGCCTCGCACCTCGGGTGGTCGGTATGGAGTATTATGGCATGCTTCACCGTAAGCTGTTACTCTTCTCCGATAACGCGATCTACTTTCCTGCCTTCGCCTAGCATGCTACTTGGCTATAGCAAAGGAACTGGCTACCCAAGATAGAACTACTGAGCCATCTTCTACCTAGCAATAGCTACCTGGTCAACGTCGTCCCAACTGGTATAGCAACAAGATGGTTTTCACACCGCCAGCGTGGGTTCCTCAGTTGCCCTTCGGTAAGCACTTCATCTCATTCTTGACCGCCAACTCTGTGTCTTGAAGGAGTTTTATAACACTAGTACTTACAAATATTCACAGATCCCCCGGACTCAATTCCCATCCATGAGTTTATCGGACAAGAGAAATATGGCCGGCACCCGTTCGCCAGGTCCCAGAACCCCTTCACATGCGGGTTAACAGGGAAGACATATACTCACGCGGAATTTCGCGAGCGACAAGACCTACTAGCAAGGTCTTTGTCAAAGCGCATGGGATGGCAGCCAAATGAAGATACGCCCTGGGACAAAGTCATCGCGCTGTACTCTTTCAATACGGTGAGCACGACAGACATTCCTGGACTGCAATCTCGCATATGAGCCCCGATGAGCTGACCAATGACAAAGATTGACTATCTCATGTTCACATATGCGGTGCATCGCCTCTCCGGCATCGTGACGCCAGCTAACGCCATGTATTCAGCTGGCGAGCTAGAGCACCAGCTGAAATCCTCGGGGTCCAAGGCCCTGTTCACATGTCCCTCACTATTAGACAACGCCCTAAAGGCCGCGCGGGCAAGCGGCATCCCCGAGGACAAAATCTTCCTGCTCGATATTCCGGGGCAAGCGCGTGACCCGCGGTTCAAGACAATCAACGATTTAATCACAGAGGGCCGATCACTCCCCCCGTTGGAACCTCTCAGGTGGACAAAAGGGCAAGGGGCCCGTCAACCTGCGTATCTCTGCTACTCGAGCGGGACCTCGGGACTACCAGTCAGTACCAGTGCCCAATCCCTTTCCAGCTATCTTTCAGCTATCTGAAAAGGTTAAAAAGAAGTTCTGCTAAAGACAGGCTGGGAAACCCCACGCACAGAAAGCCGTTATGATCTCACACCGCAATGTTATCGCGAACATAATGCAGATCCGCTGGCACGAGGACCTAGGCCGGCGGCAGAAGGGCGTCGAGACGCAGACGAACATCGGTCTGCTGCCCATGTCGCACATCTATGCGCTCATCGTCGTCGCCAACACCAGCGTCTACCGCGGCGACGGCGTCGTGGTGCTCCCGCGGTTCGGGCTCAAGATCTTCCTCGACTGTATACAGCGGTTCAAGATCAATTTTATGCACCTTGTAAGTCATCCCCTTTTTCACGCTTAATAGCAAGATGATAGACATTTACGCACGCACGCACGATGAGAGAGAAAATCAATGCACTTATTCACACGCGACAGGTCCCGCCCATAATCATCCAGCTCCTCCGCAATCCCGAGCTCTGCGCCTTATACGACCTGCGCAGCGTGCGCTACATCTACACAGGCGCCGCCCCGCTAGGCGCCGAGACACACAGCGACATGGCGAAAGCATTCCCACAGATCACAGTGGGGCAAGGGTACGGGATGACGGAGACGAGCACGGTGGTGCTCAGCACGGGGGAGAACGATGTCGTAGTGGGGACCTCGGGGTCGCTGGTGCCGGGGACGCGGGCGAAGCTGCGGGACGAAGACGGCCGCGAGATCACCGAGTACGGGAGGCGCGGGGAGCTCTTCGTGCAGTCGCCCTCCGTCACGCTGGGCTACTTGCATAACGAGCGGGCGACAGCCGAGGCGTTCATGTGGGATGAGGATGGACGGTGGATGCGCACGGGGGATGTGGCCGTTGTTAGTGTTTCGCCCGCTGGGTATGAGCATTTTGCTGTCGTGGATCGCTTGAAAGAGCTTATTAAGACGAAGGTGAGCAGGCAAGCAAGCAAGCAAATCTGTCTTGTTTCCTTTCCGATTCGCGATTACATTAAGTGTATGACTGACGCACATATGCACAGGGCCACCAAGTCGCACCAGCCGAGCTAGAAGCGCATCTACTGACACACCCGGCGGTGAACGACTGTACTGTGATCCCAGTGCCGGACGAGGGATCCGGTGAGGTGCCCAAGGCGTTTGTGGTGCGGTCTGCCTCTGTGGCCGGGAAGTCGGACGAGGAGGTCGCGCGCGAGATATGCAAGCACGTCGAAGAACATAAAGCGCGGTATAAGTGGCTGAAGGGCGGCGTTGAGTTCATCGACGTCGTACCTAAAAGTCCGAGCGGGAAGATCCTGCGGCGGCTCTTGAAGGACAAGGAGAGGGAGGCGAGGAGGGCCAAGAGTGCGAAGCTGTGATGTAGTGATGTGAAGATGTGCTACTTTTGTTTAACTCGTGCTGGTTACTGTTTCTAGCGATTAGGTTAGCGTTTGTTTCGATCCCTAATTTTTGGACCCATGCCATATAGATAGACGAGATGCGCCTGAGACATATTTCACAATGATTTCACAGTGAGACACAAGTGAGATGGCCCAAGAATGGATTGGTTTGTCCACGTCTATTATGAAGAGCTATTGGTACAAGACTCGCTACGAGTCATCAGTTCGCTCATGATTTTAGATTATAACTGAATCGCGCGAATAGCTTGTCCAGGCTTACGCCTTGCCCTTTCTCCGCAGGTATTCTTCTTCTTCAGCCTGCAGCTCGGAATCGACCTTGGCGCCCTTGGAAGGCTCGTTGCCGTGTAGCTTGGCCTGGTTGTTGGAAGTTAGCAACTACGCAGTTACGCATCCGACTGCACTTCACGGGGAAAGCGTGTCGCAAGGTTTGATGGAGGGTACTGGCACATACGGGTAGTGTCGGGTCCTTCTTCGATGCAGCAGTTTCTGGGTCGTCTTGCTCCTTGCGGTTTAGCTTGCGCTGAAATGTGCATTAGCATTCTTCATGTGTCTACAAGCACAAGCATGCGATGATCAATCGTACCTCCTCATTGGCCAAACGGTTGGCAATGGATCTCTCGTCCTCTGTGAAGTGTGGTGTGTTAGAGCCGGTCAATTGGCCTCCGAGACTTTGTAGGTGAAACATACTGGAGTCGTTGGGTTGGTGGGAGTTCTCTACACCCTCCTCATATCGTGTAGGGCGGGGTGCCTCAGAGGCTTTGTAATTTCTCTGGTCGCCGGCTTCGTACACGCCGCTGGTTCCAACGCTTGAGTTTCCAGACATGGTGATGATATTTTGTGAGTATAATGACTGCGAGGAGTTGTGGGGTTTGTGTTGTGTTGTGTTGTGTTGTGTTGAGATTGGGGTTAGATGCTGTGTAGGGAAAGCAAACTTTTACGGAGGAGATCTTTTATATACCCTAAGGTTAGGTGTTTGTTTTGGGTTGAAGAACCTCCTACGTCATAAGACAATGGGTAGGCGGCGCCAGATACAATACAATGTACCAACTCTTTTAGCTGCACCGTCGCACAAAATCTGTCGAGAAGCGATTGCTACAAGATTACATCTGACTCTCGATGGTGTCAGACTCAGACGTCATCGATCTACAAAAACGACTTTTGGGTTATTACGTACACCCTGATGTGCTACTAAAAAGAGGTTTGGCTACTTTTAGCGCCATTTAGGACCTGTATACAGTGTATTTACAGCGAAATAGCCACTTACTTAGCCACCTGGCCAAAGCGCATAGGCAATACGGGTAGAGGGGCCCAATACGAGCGCCACCGCTGGCAGACATATGCAGCCAGCTGTAATATTGCCGGCACCGTTTCAATTCTGCAATTCTGCAATCTAAGCTGTGGTGTCAATATTATCGTAACACCCGAGCGGCAAGACTTCTCAACGCAACTCCATATATGCCTTGCACCCACCTCACCGCGCTCCGATAGTGGCGTCAAGTGTACCAACCGTTCGAACCTTTTGTAGTATTTTTGATGGCACAACATGATATGATTTCTCCGCATTCTCAGTGTAAACTGTACAAGCCTTTTCCTGAAAATGGGATTCGGAATACCTAACCACTAGTGATACTCGGCTCCAAGACAATCCCATCATATCATTGTGAAGCGATAGTAACACATGACTTTGGTAGGCTGGCGAACCCTCAGCCACTCATATGGATCATCCGATAAGAAGCGAGTGGGTTGTAATCAGTGGAGAACTGATAAAACCCTTAAAAACGCAATGAGTACTTCAAATGCAGCCGTGGTGTTTATTCTCCATCGAATAATGCTGTATCCTGCCTTCTGAACGCTCCTGCTGCGCGAAATCAAGTCAGGAAAGATGGCGAATTTCACAGATCTTTTGCTACAACACTACCATGGCCTTACCATCTCACAAACCACTATCGACGGTCACTCCTTGACAGTTGCTGACGTTGTCATGGTCGCAAGACATCTCCTCCCGCCCAGTCTAGTCCCCGAGAGTGCGGGGATAGTTTCGGAAGGCGACAGAATTGTTCGCGAGAAACTAGCCAAAGGGGACGTAATCTATGGCACGAATACGGGGTTTGGTGGTAGCGCTGATATGCGTACGGCTGCTTACCGTGGATTGCAGCAAAGTCTGTTTTCTCATCTTATGTTTGGAATCTTGGCTGAAGACAAGCCGTCGTTTACGAACGAAGGCAAGAAGCCTGTTGAGTCTCATTCTTTGGCAAAGAACAATGGCGTTGTTGGGATTGCCGGGTCTACACTATCCCTCCATTGTACCCCCAAGGTGTTGCTACCGATTAATGAATCCGTGGGGACCACAATGCCAGAATCCTGGGTCAGAGCGGCAATGCTAGTTCGTTTGAACTCTTTAAGCCGCGGGCCTTCGGGCATACGACCTTGTAATCTCGAGTCTCTCGTCACCTTTCTGAACAAAGACATCGTACCCCGTATTCCAACACGTGGCAGTATCTCTGCGTCAGGAGATCTGAGCCCCCTTAGCTATATCGGGGCCGCGATGCAGGGAAAACAATCCGTAACTGTCTTCTCCGGGCCTCACACCAAAGGAAGCAGAATGGTTGTTAGGGCCGATGCCGCACTTGTTAGCGCGGGTATCCCGTCTATCGATATTCAAGCCAAGGAGGGATTAGCGATTGTGAACGGCACTGCATTTTCCGCCGGAATAGCTTCTCTTGCTGTCCACGAGTGTCTATGCTTAGCTGGATTAGCGCAGGTACTGACTGCTATGAGTGTTGAAGCCCTCCTTGGCACCGAGGAGAGCTTCGACCCGTTTATTGCCCAAGTACGGCCTCACCCAGGGCAAGTGGACTCTGCTAAGAATATATATGCGCTCCTACGTGATTCACGGTTGACAGTGGCTACTAAGGTTGACAGTGGCTACTAATAATCCTCTCAAATCGAATGCAGGCGAGCTATGTCAGGACAGGTAACTTCCCCCTATTACAGGTCTCGCCGGGTGGTCAGACTTATGTTAATACGAACTCAGATACTCTATCCGTATAGCGAGCCAGTGGATTGGCCCCGTGCTCGAGGATTTTGCATTGGCATATCAGCAACTCTCTACGGAGATTAATTCTGTAACGGATAATCCACTAGTAGATGTGCCTGGGAACCGGATCCTCAGTGGTGGGAATTTCCAAGGTAGGGCAGTGACTTCTGCTGTCGAGAAACTCCGTCAGGGATTACAGTCTCTGGGGCGGATGATCTTTACCCAAGCTACTGAGCTTGTGAACCCTGCGACAGCCGCGGCCTTCCACCAAATTTGGCGTCGGATGACCCTTCTAGCAGCTACTTGTTCAAGGGGATTGATGTCATGACAGCAGCTTTGACGAGCGAACTGGGGTTTCTCGCTAATCCAGTTGGGAGTCACGTGCAGACGGCCGAGATGGGAAACCAGGCGATAAACTCGTTGGCACTAATTTCTACGAGATACACATTGGAATCTGTCGACGTGTTCAGCCAGCTTGCGGCTGCGCATCTCGTCATGGTCTGCCAGGCCCTGGACCTGCGAGCTCTCGAGTGCGAGTTTCGCAAGGCTCTAGCTCCAGAATTCTCTAAGAACCTTCGCGAGTGCTTGACGTATTCCGAGAATGAAGTAGACTCACGGGCGCAGGCTCTATGGACGCGCTTCCTACGCAGCTGGGAGACCTACTCGAATATGGACTTGGATCAACGCCTGTCTGAGTCAATACATGATCTCGAGGGGGATATTATCAAGGGCTCTATCCGAACGAGCCTGCCTGATACACTTATCGCCTTTAGCAACTTTCGAAGAACAACACTCAAAACTGCTCGAGAAAAGTACAAGGCAATGCGGGCTCGCTTCAACGATGCGGGAGGGCTAGACGCGGGGGCATATTTAGGCTTAGCAAGCAAAAGGCTCTACCAATTCGTGCGGCATGATCTCAGCGTTCCGTTCATTGGAGAAGAGCTACTACAGGGCGTAGATAATATTCCAGGCGCCGGATTCTACGTCGCAATGGGCGAGATGGGCGCTCAGGTAACTGTGGCTCCTAGCTTGGGAACCTACCTCACGGCTGTATACGAGGCCATTCGCTCGGGAAGCCTCTACGATGTGGTCATAGACTGCCTCAAGGATGCCAGGATGACTGTTGGCTAGCAGAATGGCAACGCCTAAGATAGAAAATAGCGACTACAACCCCTTTCAACTCCATAATCAAGGCCCTAGTATAGTATTTAAACTTTCTACCATTGACTCCTAATAGTCGCACTATCCAGTTGGTTCGACCATTCCAACATTCAAAAGAACCCACTTTCTTGGAATGCTACGTTATACAATATCATCAGCAAGGCTCTAGAAAGACCCGGGACGGAAAAGTGAGGGAAGGGGCGCTTATTATACAAATACTTCCTGTGCATCTAGTCAGTCCTTTTACTGCTCAATTGAAACCTCGTCTAGCTCCTAGAATCAGGCATTGCCCCGGGGGGTTGGGGTGGCGGCAATCTTGACGATAGCTCCAAGTGTGCACTAGCCAATTTCTTCCTAAGGCTCGCCATCTTTGCTACTGAATAAACTACCACCTAGTGTTGGATTTATCGCTGTAGATCACCTGTTGTGCTGTTCTGAAGCTAGCTTAATCTTCCAGTGCGCGCTAATTTCACAATAAATAACTTAGGTGGCGTTTCAGCCACACTACACTGCCACAACTTCCTCATATAATTTAGGTAAGTTGAGCATGGGCTAATTAGCCCAGAGGCGCTTAATGGTAACCTTTGTCAATACTGGCTATAGTTGTACTTTGGCATTTCATCACTCACCAAATCCAGCACCTTAAGCCGTAGAAATTGAAGTTAGATCGATCCAGTCGCACGCTCCACACACGCAAGCATCGGCGGTTATCTGCTTGACTCACTTGGCTATTGGATTGAGATGTTGTTGAGTAGAAGATTTCTAATTGATAGGGGGAAACCACTGTGAGGAGTAATATAACCACCAGAACCTTTTAATATTATAGCTAAATTGGCTCACACCTTGTTTGTACATGGGGGTTCCCGACTTATGAAAGCTTGTCCGACCGGCTCGACACGAGATCTCCATTAACACCGACAATACCACCTCAACGACAAGGCCCAACAACCCGTCTCTGTAGGATCAATGCTGTGTTGTTTATATATCTACCAATATCAGTGGATTGCTAGACACTTCCTCGATGGCGCGGCAGAACGCGTCGATCACGAGATCAGCATCAGTGGGGTGCAAGCGATAGCTCGATACGGCAAGCTGCACGCGAAGCTTCGCCTCGCCTGCGACCTGCCACGTGACGGCGTACAACTGCGGCTGGATGCCAAGATCCATTATCTTCCACTGCGAAGCCTCCGCCGCCGCCATCATCCCTTGACCGTCTCCAGTGAATGAACTTGTCTGGGCAGCGTCGGCGTGGCTGCCGACTGACCCACTAAGATCCGTGTTGCCATCTTGATGGACGACGACGCTGCCGAAATCCGTGTCCGACTTCCAGGCCGTGTCTTTTATGATGTCGCGGAAGTCCATGTTCACGTAAGGCAAGCTTCGCATGTACTGTGTTTGCACGTGGTTCAAAAGGTTAAGCGCAGTTGACTTGTTGCTGTTTTCGTTACTATCGCAATGAATGGATACGCGGAATGGCGAGATAGTAATGCACGGCCCGGAGATGACGTCGATGTCGGTCAGGGGCGCATCGCGGCCGTTGATGAGATTACCAAAGACGAGGTCTTTGCGATCCGTGGCGCGCGCTAGGATAAGGGCCCACGCAGCCTTGACTAACGTGGCGAGGGTGACACCTTTGGGAACTTCCGGTAGAGGGATATCTCGCAGGGGCTTCACGAGATACTCTTTATCCTGCACCGGGGGCGTCTGTCGGCGAAGCGCTTGGATGCCGGTCATTTCGGCACCATCGAGGTACTCCTTCCAGAACTTATGTGCTTCGTCAGACTTGCGATGGCTTAGACGGTATCTGAGATACTCGGCGAACGAGGGAGTGGGTTTGAACTGGACTCCGTTATAGGCCGACGTGAGGTCAAGGGACAGCAAGGGGAATGAGACACCGTCATATTGAGCATGCGTCATCCGAACGATGATCATGTGTTCGGTGTTATATCGCGATACTAGGTATGGTTGGAAGTGTAGAGAGCCGAGTGAGACTGGCGAGTTGGCTAGTTGAGTGCACAGCGTTTGAGAGAAGTGCTCAAGTTCCTCATCACAGTCCATCGTAACCAGTTTGAAGGTGACCCTACGCAGAACGACTTGCAATATCACATCGCGGAATGACACAAAAACCGAGCGGAGGATAGCGTGTTTCTTGAGCAGAGCATGGAAAGCTGCTTCCAGGCGCTTTCGGTCTACGTTGGCGTTGCGCAGGTGTAGACGGCTAAAGGTCACGTTACCTGCATTGATGAAAGAGCTCTGCATTTCCGTAGTTGGGAGAATGTCCTCGACGTCATGGGACCCGTATGGCGGTGAGACTTGAGCTGAGAGATGCTGATCAAAGAAAGTCGCCAGGTTGTTCACGCCCAATAGTGACCCCGGCTGGTACTCGTCCACTAAGGCAGCTGATCTCAGCGTTGTCACGGCGGCGGCCTGGTCGGATAGAATGGGGTAGCGAAAGATGTTGGACACGGGAAGGTGTAGTCCCTGCTGGCGAGCGATGCCCGCGAGCCGCATGCCAACAATCGAGTCTCCACCGATATGGAAGAAATCATCGTCAGCGCCAATATCCTCCGGTTTCATCTTGAAGGTTTGAGCCCAAGCAGACTGTAATAACTTCTCCCTTTCTGTTTCTGGCTGACGCTTGGAACTAGGGCCGCCCAAGTAAGCTTGAATGATGTTCTGTGTCAGAGCTGCTGCTTCGTTACGCAGCATTTGCCGATCTGCCTTCCCGCTGATTGCGCGAGGGATTTCGAACAGCTGCAGGTAGAGTGATGGTATCATGTAGCTGGGAATAGTACCGTTCAGTTTGCGGGTTGCTGCCTTGGCCTGCGAGAGAAATTCCGCATTCGGCGGCTCTAGAATTGTATTGCTAGGACTACGAGCGTTGGCGACAAAGGCGACGAGAATAGGAGGACCTCTGTGAAGAGAAATAACCTCGGCTACTACGCCGGTGACATCAGGAAACGAGTGTCGGACTTGGTATTCAACTTCGCCTAACTCGATTCTTTGGCCGCGCAGTTTGACTTGGGTATCCCGACGGCCTAGATAGCGGATTGATCCGTCATCGTTATACGCGACTATATCACCACTATAGTAGACCCTTGATTGATTATCCTGCTGTCGGAATGACCGAAGCCAGCTGGGATTAGAGTCATAGACTGTGGCTGTCTTTTCGGGATCAAAAAGATACCCACGGGTCACTGCGGCTCCCTCGAGTACCAATTCGCCTGGCACACCAACAGGAGCGATACGTTTCGGGCCAGACGGCATGATAATCCAGCCCACACCTGCTGTGAAATGGCCGATGGTACCGTGTTTCCAACCCGTCTCGGGTACCGTCCCCACGATACTGACTGTGGCTTCAGAAGACCCATAGCCATTGACCAGACAGACCTTCGAAGCCCAAGTACGGACCGTTTCTGTAGATATTGCCTCTCCACCGAGGACGATTGTGCGGACCGTCGGAATGCTATCCGGCTCGAGGTAAGTCATGAACGCAGGCGTCAACAAAGCCCAATTGACTCGAACGCGATCGATGAACGGCAAAATATCATTCATACGATCGATCTCCGAGGGAATGCAAACACATCCTCCATTTATGAGGATTCCGAAGATTTCGTATATGCTCCCGTTGAACGCATACGAAGAGATATGTAAACCACGAGTGTCTTGACTGAGCTGGAATGGGCTGCTAAACCCACGGATACTTGTTGCCACGTGCACATGTTCCATAATGATGCCTTTGGGCTTTCCAGTGCTTCCTGAAGTGAAAACGACAAAGGCAGCATCTTGGGAAACAACGTGGGGTGCTGAGAAGTCGAGGGCTTGACGCCGTTCGCCAGCTATAGGTATAGTTATGAGCTTAAGCTTATCTGAGTTCATCGTTAGAATCTTGTGAGTGGCGCTTATTAGAACGAACTTTGCTTTCGTGCGATCCAGAATGTCCTGGATTCGACCTTTGGGATGCTTTGGATCAATGGTAACACACGCAGCACCAATGCGGAGGACAGCCAGCATCGCGACCACAACCCACTTGGACCTATCTAGCAGTAATGGTACAAGTGAGCCAGGTTGGATGCCATGATCCTGGAGTTGTTGAGCCATAATAACTGATGCCGACTCCAGCTCCCGGAAAGTCATGTCACCATCCCATGCCGATATGGCTGGCGATTCAGGGCGATCTAGCGCATGGCGAAGGACAAGATTATGAAGGCATGCATCATTGGCCGGGGGCATGACCGTATTCCATCTGGCTAACTGCTTACGGTCCTCTGGGCTGACAAGATCAATATCGCTAATCTTCAAGGGCTGGCGATCCACAGGGAGACACAGCTGACGGAGCACGTGTTCGAACTGCCCAACCATTCTCTTTGTTACGAGTGGCTCAACTAAGCTCTTATCGTAGCTGACCGTGATAAGAATACTATCTTCTCCCTTTGGGGGAAGATGGCAGATGATTACGAACGCATTATTGGAAAACGTCCCCTTTTTTTCGTGTTTTGAGCGAGCTTCAACGATGAGCTCGTTGGTGACCTCCATGCTACCTGGAACTTGAATGGCCAGGTGACACTGGAAGTCACAAGCTAGAGCAGCCTCACGGCTGAGTCGACGCATGTTCTGCATACCATACTGCTGGTACGGCATCATGCTGACAGTCTTGCTTTGGATGGCCGCTAGGTCCCCTCTAACGGAATCTTGCGGGCGAACCTGAATGCGCCGGGGGAACGTGGCAAATGTCGGCCCAGTCATATCCTCAATGCCCTGTACAGGAGCACTACGTCCATCTACCGTTAGTCCGAAAACGACGTCTTCAGAGTTGGTATAACAAGACATCACTATAGCCCAGGCAAGTTGTATAGCTGTCGAAGTAGTACACTCCGCGAACTGGTTTTGGATTGCCTGCATGCTGTGCTCTAGCAATGAGCTTGAGTCAGGGATATATTGCGAGGATGGTAAAGCTGGGAAGATGGGAGCTTGAACACCTTCGAACTCGGCTCTCCAGAACTCTTCTGCACCCTCGACCGCTACTACGGATTGAACAAATACGTTGAATGGCTTCAATTCTAGTAATGACCCGTTGTAGGCAGCTGCGACCTGCGCCCAGAGACGGGGTAGCGATGCCCCGTCATATAGGGAGTGGTGGATTGTCAGGTGAAATTTGACATCTTTCGGTGCAGATCCAATGGGCTTGACGAGAGCAAAGTGCGCCAACCTTTTGCCAGGCTCCATAGCTATCTCTTTAGCCCAGGCCTCATGTTGGGCGGTGTCTTCAAAGATTTGCCAGGGAATCGACTCATTGATGACAACTTGGAGGAACCGGCCGGAATCTGGTTGAATGATGCGAGTACGCAAAATGTTGCTAGCATTAGAAGTCGCGTCCCACGCAGTCATAAATTTGTCGATGTTGACATTGCTAGCTAGTTCGTATTCGATCGCGGCAACATAATGGCCCGGGCGTTTGGCAACTAAGGCGATTAATCCCTCTTGCAGGGCGGTGCATGGGTAAATATCTTCAATCAGCTCTGCTAGTACGTTGCATTGTTCTGCAGCCATCTGTACTAACTCATGTCTGCGGTTATCGCTACCGATGAGAGAAAACGGAGCGACCTCAGTTGTGACAGCAGCCTCGTTACTGGACCTAGCAGCTGCAGCGAGGTCGCAGAGCTTTGGATGGTTGAAGATGTCCGCCATATGAATGACGTACCCAACTTCGCGGGCCTTCGGGATAAGCGCCATTGCGATAATAGAATCACCTCCCGATCGGAAGAAGTGGTCATCGATGCCGACAGCATTGATATGAAGGCCAAAACTTTCAGAAAAGAGGCGTTGGAACACTCTCTCGGCTTTGGTAGCTGGCATCCGCTTGACGGATTCTAGTGACGTGTAAAGGCGAACTTGCTCGCGTGTGAGTTTGGCAGCGGCTGCTCTCACGGCATGACGGTCCGTTTTTCCCGTCCTTGTGAGAGGGACACGGGCCAAAGGGATGAAAATGGAGGGCACCATGAACACGGGTAAGACACCATCGAGCTGTTCAGTTGTAACCAATGCAGCCTTCTTGAACGAGTCGCTCGGGTCTGCGAAAATGCCCGAGCCCTCTTCAGAAGGCTTCACATCTACGGTAGGATGAATGAAAGCCATGAGAGTCGCGGGTCCATCGTCGTGTGTTGCTTGGATAACGTCGACAATAACATCGTGTGCTCCGGGATATCTTTGTCTTACGTGGTATTCGATCTCGCCTAGCTCTACTCGTTGCCCACGTAGCTTCACTTGCATGTCCTTCCGGCCAACATACCGCATTGAGCCGTCCTCCAGGTATTGGAATAAGTCACCGGTGCGATACAGCCGTGACTTAGCTCCGCGGATCTCGCGCAGCCATGCGGGATATTCTAAGAATGAAGCAGCCGTTCTTGCAGGGTCGCCCATATACTCGCGGGCTATTATCGGGCTCTCGACTAGCAACTCGCCTACCGTTCCAATTGGCACAAGCCTCTCGTGGTTCTGGGGATCAGCTATCCAAGTTAATACTGCACTCGTGGATCGGCCAACATTATTTGGGTCTTTTTCATTTTCCGCGAGGCGATTTATTATGGTCGAGATGGCACATTCAGCGGGTCCGTACATATTGAGTAAGCTAAGACAAACAACCAGCGGTCAACAATGGTACAAGGTTCAAAAAGGATCTTAAAATATCTTGGCACAGGGTTGTCTTCAGGAGTAAGAAAATGCGCAGTGGAATTACGTACCGAACATGAGGTTTCCACTTCATTATATCGCCAGGGGCAATGACTTCCCCGGCGAGAGCCAATGTCTTGACAGAGACTACCGTGGCCGGATCGATGATGCGCGCTACTGACGATGTCAAGCAGGCCCAATTAACCTGCAGAGAGTTGATCACACCTGTCAGGTTTGACTGGCGATCTTGATCCGACGGCACGCAGACACAGCCACCGGCAAGCAGGGTTAGGAGCATATCAGCAATACTAATATCGAATGCATAAGACGCAAACTGAAAAACCCTTGACTGACTATTCAACAAGACCTCAGTGTGGATAGCTTCCGCACTGGTGCACCATGAGGAGTGGGACATGACGACACCTTTGGGCTTGCCAGTAGAACCAGATGTGAAAACGGCATCTATTGATCGTTAGTCTGCTGTTTTCTTGTGCTGGGGATTACCTATTCTATGCTCTATATGATCACCCATGTGAAAAGCTGGCTGGTGGTGGGGTGGAATCTGAAACTCACTATACAAATGTTATTTAAGATACCAGACTACGAAGAGTGAATGCCACGAAGAGTGAATGCTTGGGGACGTACCATATAGGGTCATCTGGAGTGACGGTGCACTGGAAAGGCGTCAGCTCTGTTGCCCAGTCGAACTGGTCATCGTCGATCGCAAGGATGGTACGGCTAAGCCCTGATGCTACAGCAGCTTTCGACGACGACGTAATTATGACCGGAGCCTGTGAATCGTCACATATGCCCCTGAGGCGATGGATGGGATGGGATGGATCCATCAGGATAAACGCGCCGCCTGCTTTTAGGATACCTAAAACGGCGACAGCAGTCCACCTGGACTTCTCAAAGTAGACGGGAATGAAGATCCCTGGATGGATATCATGTGTCTGAACAAGGTGTATAGCAAGCCGCGTGGCTTTTTCGTCAAGATCGGCGTACGTGAAATCGCCATCCCACGCGCAGATAGCTGTTGCCTCTGGGCGATGCGCATTGCGTTCCTTGATGAGTTCATGGGCACACTTGCTGGTTCGCTCCGGCGCGTGTCGATTCCAGTCTAAAACCTGCACTCGGCTTCGTTCGCCGAAGAGGTCCAGATCGCCCACGCGCTGATCGACTTTGCGAGTGACTTCTGAAACAGCTTTTAACAACGTATCGATGACATATGTCGCTTGGAACTCGCTCATCGACGTGTTCCAATAGTGCAGAACAATCTCGATGCCACTGCCTGTCGCCCATATGTTGAGTGTTACATCATACTTTCACAGTCAGCTGATTATAATCATGGAAAGCGAATTTTATACGCCACTCACCTCTGTAGGGTTCTCCGAATTCAACGGTTCAAACCGCACTGATGAATCCTCACCTGACTCAGTAGCCATACCCTCCCTCTGCACAGACAGGATAGTGTTAAAGAGAGGGATGCCCGAAAGATTAAGTGAGCGCTTGATCTCCACCAGCGGCAGATGTTGATGTTCCGCATTGTTGAGGTAATCTGTCTGTGTGCGTTCGAGAAGTTGGCCTAGCGAAAGATCATCTGAAAATTTAGTTCGGCACACGAGTAGGTTAATAAACGGACCGCACGCATCCTCAATACCAGGAACGGGGATATCACGACCGGATGTCAGGGAGCCAAAACACACATCGTTCGAACCGGTATAAGCGCGCAAGACAAGACTCCAAGCCAGATGGAAAATGTTGGACAACGTTAGCCCATGTGCCTCACAGAACTCGCTGAGCTGGCTCCTGATTACGAGATTTGCCGTGGCTGCCTTCACCGTCCGAGCATCACCTTGCTCCATGTTGGCAGAAGTCGTGGGGAACAAGCAGGGGTCACTGTCTTTCAGATATTGTTGCCAATACTCCTTGGCGCTATCAGTTAATAGAGACTGGATGTAGTCAACATAGCCGCTGTAAAGTAGTGCAGGCGCATTCGGCAGAGTCTTGTCATAAGCACGGTGCAGATCTCTCACCAGCACCTGCAACGACGCGCCGTCGATAAGCGCATGATTGATTTCGATCAAACAGTAGAGTTCGCCGGTTGCAGTCTCAGACTCACTGCAGAGGGTCAAGTGAAGAGGGGATGGGCTCCTAGTCGGAGTGACTGATCCGCACTTGTCGAGAGCTTGCCGAGGGTTAGGGTTCGGGGGAAGAGTGGTGACCATGTTCTGGGGAATATTCTTGAGAACTACTTGGTCCTTGTAGCCGTCGCTGCTCTGACATGGGATGAAGAAAGTCCGCAGGATCGAATGTCTTTTCACCACCTGGTTCCATGCTGTTATGAAGCGAGCCGTGGAGATAACACCCATCTCCGAGGTAGAGCTAATCTTCAAAGTAAATCGATTGTTGTACACCAGCGTAGCCTTAGACTGGCTAAGAAGCATGCCATTCTGGATGGGGGAGCAAGGGTAGATATCCTCCACTTCGCTTGCTGATACACCGTGCTCGGGAAGAATCGTTTGTACTAGTGCATCGAGCATTTGGTAATCAAGAGGCATACGAGGGTAATCCATGAGCGTTGCAGCACGTGGATGTGACGGCAAGATCTTCGCGAGTTCGCGGAGCGATTTTTCGTAGTTCGCAATCCATCGCTTGACGGGTCGTGTATCAGCGGCATAACGATTGTAGACAAAGGTAAATTGTAGTCGATTCTTGGTAACAGTTGTGGCGACATCAAAGATTGCGAAACGAGGAGAATCGTCTGCTACGTCGGACACGCCGTGTTGGAAATGCTCAACAGGGGAGAAGAGAGTTCCCTTCCGCTCAAATTGCTGGAAGTGCCCAGTAAAGTTGAAAACAATCTCCACGGGGTCGGAAACTTGCAGACGGTCACGCCCTAGTGGATTCAAATAACGGGACGTGAAATAAGCCCACCCATTGTCACAAAGTTGGCGCCGCTGGTCCTTGGTCCTGCGTACTATATCGAGTATATCATGGGATTGGATATGTGTAGGCGACATGGTAGTAAACCAACCGACTGTATTAGTGACATTGATGGCGGGATTCCATGGCTCGCGACCATGACCTTCTGAAAAGATGGTTGGCGCCTCTTTACGGTCGTCGAAGGTGCGCATGAAAGAGTGCAGTAATGCAGCCTGGAACAGTTCTACAGGTTGCGTTTGAAATGCCTCATTCGCAGGACCGAGAAGAGCCTGTGTCATCTCTTCGCTAAGTGAGAACTCCATATACCCCGCGTCTTTAACGAGGTTTCTCTTGTCCGAAATTCCCCAGTACTCGAGCATAGGCGGTGGAACATCCCCCGTAATTACTCTCTCTGGGTTTAGATGCTTGGCGGCATATTCGGCCTGTAGAGATACCCACGTCTGGAAAGGAATCGATTGCTGTAGAAGATTGGATCCAGGAGTTGTTAACATGTCCTCTAAATCCTGCAGGATGATTCGCCATGACACGAGGTCGACGACAAGATGGTGTGCTACGACTAACAAGTACTGATGTCCTGGCTGGGTGGTCATTAGTTCGACGGCAAAGACCGGGCCGGATTCAAAGTGAAGGGATGTTTGTGCAGCAAGAACGATGTTCCTTGAGTTTTCGAGTGAAGTGATTTGGTGGTCTCCAAATCTGAACTTGCCTTCCGTCTCTGGAGGGATCAACTGCTCCCAGCGCGTAGTCTTCGAATCCACTTCGGTTTTCCTGAATCGTGCTCTGAGCATATGATGCCTCGCTACAAGTGCTGTCGCCGCTTGAAGTAGATCGGCTGCTGCGACAGGCATGTTGACGCGGAGGAAGAAACTTTGGTTGAAGTGATTAACACCATTAGGAGCCGCCGCGAAGAACATCTGCTGAATCGGCGACAGTGAAAAGAGAGTGTCTGTCTTGGCCTCCGAGCTAAACGCAGATACTTCAGAAGCCGTGGTGCGCTTGCCGATCTCAGAAATTGTCTCATAGCGGAAGATGTCAGCAATTTTCACCTCGAGATGTTGCCTAGCACAAGATGACACGATTTGCATGGCGCTGATCGAGTCACCGCCAAGACGGAAGAAACTGTCCTGCATGCCGATCTGCTCGGGTGCGATGTTCAATACGTGGGCCCAAATAGCTTGCAGCATTCGCTCTGTGTCAGTGGATGGCGGCCTTTTGGCCACGGGGGGCGCTCTATAAGCAGATATTTCCTTTTGCGAAAGAGCTGTGACACATTGACGCAGGAACGGACGATTGGTCTTGCCGTTAATGTTGAGTGGTAGGCGCTGGAGAGGAAGATAGAGTGTTGGGACCATATAGCTTGGTAAAAGTCCGTTCAGTTTCGCTTCAGCGCTCTGTGCCTGGGAACGGAATTCGGCGGTGGGCTGGGCAAGAATCACCTGGCTTTTAGCTGCGTCCCGGTCCTCTATCCAGATAAAGGCGACCAGAAGAGATTGACAGGACCCGTCTTCGAATTCGACAAGTTCAACAGCGGCGTCGGTCGCAGTTGGATAGCACTGCCGTAAATAGTGCTCTACTTCGCCGAGCTCCATCCGCTGACCACGAACCTTCACTTGAGTGTCTTTTCTCGAAACGTAATGAAGAGTGCCATCCACGTTGTACTTGACTAGGTCACCCGTCTTATAGAGTTTAGAGGGTGCGTCCCCGAACGCTCGAAGCCAAGCAGGCGGCTGAATGAAGACAGCGGCTGTCTTCGCCGGCTCATTGAGATAGCCGCGGGCAGCGGTAGGGCCTTCGAGTATGAGCTCGCCGACAGCCCCCACGGGTACCAGTCTTGCGTGGTCATTCCGATCTACAATCCACGACCGGCAGCCAAAGCTCTTGCCCAAATTCCTTCCTCCACTGCTCATTTCTGCAGTGACGCGCACCGTAGAGCTACAGATGTAGGTAAATTCGGTTGGTCCGTAGGCAAGATGCATATCGACCTCATCTCTCCATATACTTAACTCCTTGTCGGAAACCAACTCTCCACCACAGATTAGCGTCTTGACCGACGGGAAGTCCTCGGGTCTCAAAGTCCTGACCGCCGACGGCGTCATAAACATCCAGTTAACCTGCATTCTTGCCGCGGCCTGAACAAGAGATTGTTTCCGTTCCGTGTCAGATGCGACGCAGATACAGCCGCCTACGAGGAGCGTAGTGAGGTGCTCAGCGATGCTAGCATCGAAAGCATACGATGCGAATTGTAGGACTCGGGAATCCCGATTGATGGCTAGAGCCACCATCTGGTCGCGGGCACTGGTAACATAGGCGCGGTGTTCAATCATCACACCTTTTGGCTTTCCCGTTGAGCCACTAGTAAATACGGCATAGAGTATGTTCTCAGGTGTTGCGGTATTGGAGGGCGGTTTTGAAATAGACCCAGCCCATGACCGATGTTGATCACCCACAGTCACCGCATGATCTGCGAAGGTCGACGGCAAGTGGGCTTGTTCCTCCGATATTACGACCAGCTTAGCCTGAGCGATATCACAAATCTCTTGCAACCTCTGGGGGGGCTGAGAAGGGTCGAGAAGGATGAACGCAGACCCTGTCTTCATGACGGCAAGCATAACAATGATCGTCCATCGTGACTTTTCAAAACATATGGGAATAAATGTGTCGGGACCACCACCTCCTTGCTGCGTTAGATGCAGGGCCAATTCCGTGCTTAGTTGGTCAACCTCGTGGTAGGTGAAGTTTCCATCCCAAGAATCAACAGCAGTCGTATCGGGCTGGGCGAGGCATCGTTGGTGTATTAATTCGTGGACAAGACCAAACTCGGGTTCGGGCAGCGTGCCACTCCAGCGGTGCAGCATCTCGCGGCTGGTATCGCCTAATACAGGAAGACTTCCGACAGAAGATGTGCATTCAGCTACCATCTGATCGACGGTTCTGAGGAAGCAGTCGGCTACGCCAATGGCCATCTCATCTGACATGGATGAATGCCAATATTCCAGCATCACGTCAATTTGCTCTAGTCCGACAGAAATGTGGATCACGATGTCGTACTCAGATGGGTCCTTGCCTCCAATCACGTCGAAACTGATGGCCGTTGGCATGTGCACTGAAGCAGTTCGATCATGTTGAAGAGACATAACAGTGTTAAATAGGGCACGGCCACCCGGTATTTGAGCTGCAGCGAGCATATCGGCCAGTGAGAAGTGCTGGTGCTCCATGCTTTCGACAATAGATGATTGGTTGGCTTGGAGTGTGCTGATGATGGAATCCGAATCATCGAGACTCAGACGACAAGTGAGAAGGTTGATGAAGGGTCCTATAGCTCCCTGTATGTGTGGGATAGGTATATCGCGACCAACAGAGAGGTAGCCAAAGCAGATGTCGTTGGTATTGACGTACGATTTCAGCACCATTCCCCAGGCAACTTGGAACAGGTTTGACAGAGTGACTTCACGCTGTGCGCAGAATTGACGAATTGCCGAAGCATCGCCCAACCCAACATTAATCGATCCGAGTGTGTTTGGCATTTGTTTCATATCGTCTGTAGTCATTTGTGGGAAGTGACAAGGGACAACACCCTGAAGGTAGTCGGTCCAGTATTTCTTGGTAAGCACCGGTGATCTATCATGAAGGTAAGAAATATAATCCCGATACGCGAACTTGGAAACATGGCCTGGTAAATCGGCAGTAGTGTAGAGGTGTGTCAGCTCGTCTTGTAGGTTGTACTTGGTTGTGCCATCGACGATAGCATGGCTGACCTCGAGGCCCAAAAGAACGTCACCCGCCGATGTCATACCAAGCCTCAATCTATAAGGCATCTCTTCATCGTTAGTCAACGGCTTCCGGTGATTCTCGAGTGTAGTGAGTAATCTGATCTCTTCGTCCGTTGGGAGCACGGTAACTGCGGCCGGCGCAGATTTAAGCACCACTTGCAGCACGAGACTATCGCTAGTCATATTTTGGACAAACACTGTTCTGAATATCGAGTGCTGGGCGACAATACTTTCCCATACTGCCTGTATGCGCGCCATATCAATCTTCACCCCGTCATTAGCGTGCATTCGCCAGATGATAAAGGTTTGGTAATGATCAGTTGATTTGGCCTGAGATAGCAAGATACCTCGCTGAATGGGAGAACAAGGATAAATGTCTTCGATGTTATCTATCGCGATCCTGTGTTTCTCCCTGCAGCGGTTCAAGAATGTTTCCAGAGACTCGTACGTGAAAGGCACAAGAGGGAAGTCTGACAAGGTCAGAGGTGTGGTCATGATTGGCAGATCCGCTGCCATCTTGTCGAGCGAGGTTCTACACATCTTAACCCAATCGAGGATTGGGCGATTGCGAGACGTATGTCTGTTGAAAATGAATTGGAAGCTGAGTCGGTTACCAGTTATCCCTGCCACCACGTCGATGATGGAAGATCGAACTAGCTCTCCAGAAGTATCCGACGCTGGTAATTCTGGATCCAGGGGAGCAGACCGGAACAGTGAGTTAGTGGAACTAGATTCCTGAATCCGACTAACATAGTTGAACGTGACTTCTGTGACGCTATTGGATATTGATTTTTGAGCTTTGTGATGTAGCGAAGATGCAAAGTGTGCCCATCCATTCATTGGGACTGACCTACGAACGTCCTTGGTTTTGCGAATTGCATCACATATATCGCCACCATCGACGGCAACGAATAGCGGCCATATGGTCGTAAACCAACCCACTGTGCTATTGAGATCAATGTCGGCGGACCAAGGCTCACGGCCGTGGCCTTCGACCCATAGCGCCGGTGGAGGTCTATCGTGGAATATACGAGCAAAAGAGTGCACCAGCGCGGTCTGAAGTAGTTCCACGGGCTGTGTATCAAACGCTCGGTTTGCTACTCCAAGCAGCAGGCTGGTGGTCTTCTCGTCAAGACTAAAGCTGACTTGCTTTTCATCTTTAACCAGGTTTGACTTCCCCTCTATTGCCCAGTAGTCGTTCGGGGGCTTAGGAATTTTGATATCCAGTCTGGCATGGTCCGGGTCCAGATTCTTTGAAGCATATTGCCTCTGCATATCACACCAGAACTGAAAAGATAAGGGCGGTTTGCGCGACATGAAGCCGTTTGTTAGAAACTCCTCTAGGTCTGGCAGTATCACTTGCCATGATACTATATCAACGACAAGGTGATGGATGGCAATGAATAAGTAATACCGCCCATCGTCTTCGGTGTTTATCAAGCTGGCTACTAACATAGGGCCATTCTGGGCGTCGGTCATCTCTTGACTGGCGGATATGATATTGCCAACAGTGCCGAGGCTTGATATAGAATATTGCTGACAAGAGCAACTGCCCGACGTATTATCAAGGATGGTTTGCATCCACTTCCCTTGTTGGTTGCGTAAGAAGCGTGCTCTGAGCATGCTATGAAGTTGTGTGAGGCAATCAATAGCGGCTTTCAATGAATCGAGTGTCACTGCTCGAGTGAGTTGCAGAAACTGGCTCTGATTAAAGTGGTGGTTACCAAGAGGGGCTGCCTCGAAGTAAACCTTCTGGATAGGCGATAGGTCGAATACGCTGCCGGCTTTGACTTGGGGCAACTCTATAGTGCCAGTTTGTCTTCCGCAATTAGCAGCGAGTTGCGATATTGATTTATATCGGAAGATGTCCGGAACTCTGATATTGAAACCAAGAGCTGAACACTGCGATGCTACTTGCATGGCCCCAATTGAGTCTCCTCCAAATCGGAAAAAATTATCATGAATGCTAATCGAGGACTTTTCCTTGTGCAAAGCACGAGCCCATATATCCTGCAACAACACTTCTACTTCGGTGGATGGCATCTCCCTCTCTGCGTCGGAGGCCCTGAATTGCCCAAGTTCGTCAAGTGTAAGTCCACTTGCTGTTAGGCGAAGCTTTTCACGGTCCAGTTTCCCATTCTTTGTTAGCGGCATATGGGAAACTGGGAAAAAAACGGCGGGAATCATGTACCCAGGGAGGGATTTGGCTATCTGAGACTCTGCGTCTTGAGTCCATTGTGAAAACAAGCGATTGGGCTTGCCGAGTAAGCTAGCACCGCTTACGGGAGACTTCTTGCCGTTCTCATGAGATGCAGACGCTCCCAAGCAAACAAAAGCCACGAGCATCGGCTGCGCGCTATCGCCGATAGGGGTAATGATGTCCACCGCTACATCGACGGCATCGTGTAAGCAGGCTTGGAGATGCGTCTCAACCTCACTGAGCTCGATACGATTTCCGCGGATTTTGACTTGGGAGTCCTTGCGCCCAATAAATTGCAGTTCGCCGTTATCTATGTATCGCACCAAGTCTCCAGTCCTGTACAGACGGCCGGCGGACTTGCCGCGGAACTTGATCAGCCACTCTGGTGGCTTCGGCCATGCAGCCGCTGTTTTGTCAGGCATGCCAATATATTCCCGCCCAACAATGGGTCCTTCGACAACCAGCTCGCCAATAGCACCTACTGGGAGTAGCTGGCTTGGATCTTCGGGACTCACGACCCATCCAGTACCACCCACACACAGGCCGAGATTGAGACCGTCAACGCTCCCTTCAGTTACATGCCGCGTGGTGGTCACGATAGAGCATTCCGAGGGCCCGTAGGCACAATAAAGATCCAAATGAGGACGCCATATATTCAACTCTTTGGCAGTGATGGGCTCCCCGCCGATCATAAGAGTACGTAGCGTCTCGAATTCCGATGGATCCAATATCCTTGCAACTGATGGTGTCAGAGCCACCCAGTTGGCTTTCAATACGGCTGCGGATCCCGCGATGTCATGCCGTGCTGTATCCGAGGGAATGCATATGCACCCTCCCATAACAAGCGTAGTCACATGCTCCAGGATAGCTACGTCAAATGCGTAGGAGGAAAATTGTAGAACTCTACTGTTAGTGCCTATGCGAAGCGCATCTCCGTGCGCTATAGCGCTAGTTGCCAGATTTATGTGGGAAATGGCTATGCCTTTGGGCTCTCCCGATGACCCGCTGGTAAAGACGACGTACGCAGCATCGCCAAGGTCTCGATTTCCATTGTCGGAGATGAATTCCTGGGCTTCTCCATCTACGATATGTTCGCCTAGAACGAAGACTTCTTCGGCTAGACTTGATGCAATCCTCTCGTTGCTCTTCGATGCGAGGATAACAGTCGCGCCGACCTTTTGGCATGAAGTTCGGATTCTTTCGAAAGGGTGCGATATGTCCAATAGCATGAAAGCAGCTCCAGCTTTGAGCACACCGAGTACAGCGATAGGCGTCCAACGCGTCCTCTCGAAAAGAAGAGGTACATAATGATTCGATTTGAGGCCTCGACTAACGAGGTGTGCAGCCACACGAGACGACAGAGCGTTGAGTACTTCATAAGTGAAAGAGCCATCCCAGGCATCGACTGCGAGAGCGGAGGGTTGTAAAAAGCAGCACTTCTCCACGAGTTTATCAACATACTCATCGATGGAGGGTGCTTCTTTTTGGTTATACTCAACCAAGCGACCTTTGCTCACCTGCCCAAGCATACTCACGCTGCTGACCTTCTGTCGCGGATTCGCCATGATGCTCAATAGTGTTTGTTCGAACGCATCAGCGATGTTCTGGACCTGCTCATCTGATAAGAAGTCTCTTGAATATTCCCATGAGATATCAGTTGAGTCTTTCAATAGGCCGATGTTGACGAGAAGGTCGTACTCAGTGGGATCGGAGCTACCAAAGTCTTGGAACTGAAGGGTCGAACCCACGCCATCCTCCTCTATCTTTTTTTGCACAGACATCGCAGTATTGAAAAGCGTTGCCTCCGAACGCTTCGCCGCCTTGATTTGATCTGCTAACGATGCATGTTGAAATGTCAAGTTTTGCGCAAATTCTTCCCGATTTCGTTGAAGCAAGTCTAGCACGACTTCATCTCCTTCAATAACCAGATGGCAGATAAGCAAGTTGATGAACGGACCGATAGCGTTTTCGATGCCGGCAATGGGCATATCCCTTCCAGAAAGTATGTGGCCGAAGCATACCGCATCCATGCCGAGGTAAACTCTGAGCACCATGGCCCAAGCGACCTGGAAGGTGATCGCTACTGTTAATCCATATTGGGCACAAAAGCTTTGAAGTTTCTCGTGTAGCGGGAGTGTCTTGTGCAAGACTTGTCTCATGGGTTCGGCTTCATTTGGCACCTCGAGTGCTGGCGTGGATCGTAGGATGCAAGGTTCCGCTGAAGCAAGATATTTCTCCAAATGTGCCAGACTGTCATCTGGAAGCGGCTCTTTTCCTAAATGTTCGATATAAGCCCGATAAGCTTGCGACGGCGTTGTCGCAAGTTTCCCGTCATATGCAAGACGAAGATCGCGCAAGAGAAGTTGAGATGATATGCCATCAAAAATCGCGTGACTCATTTGTAACAGGCACGCAACATCGCCAGATGGAGACGGACAGAAGGCGATTCTATGTTGTGGAGTTAACGGAGTGATTTCAATTTCGTACGAAAGTAGGAATTCTCGGGGGTCGCAACGAGTTTCTAAAATGGTGCAAATGGATGGGAACGATCCCCTAAGCGCCAGCTGATCGTGGCGACCGCTACGGTCTGGTCGCTCATAGCTGATAGTGCGAAGAAGAGGGTGCTTCTGCAAGACTTGGTGCCAAGCATCCTTCAAGCGTTCAACATCGACTGGGCCTGATTGTAGCTTCGCCGTCCAAATCTGTCGATTCACATACTGGCCTGGATTCTTGGCCTGGCTTTGCATTATGCCTTCCTGTATTGGGGAACATGGGTAGCCGTCTTCAATTTCAAGGGTGCATGAATTAAGTGCTGACACTACGGTTCGATTGAAATCGTCGAATTCGGCTGGTGAATAGCTCAACATGGGGAGGTCAGAGGATGTTAACGTTGGTTTGTGCTGCGCCAGAGTCGACACGGCGCAATTCAAGCAGGTCCGTGTTTTATCAATCCAGTCTAGGATTGATCGGTCTTGGCGGCGCATGGCGTTATTGAAGATGAAGTTGACGGAGAGCTGAGAATCTTTGATTTCCGCGAGGATATCCACCAAGGCAAACCGCAACATCTTGGGTGACATTTGGGCTAGCTCACCCTCCAACATGGGGCATGTCTGTAGGACTGATCTCTTAGACTCAGTCATTCCAGGATCGTAGTTGAAAAGGATCTCAAAAGGTGTAATCCCTCGGGACTTGGCAATTTCTCCGCAATAAGCATAGCGAGACGTAAAATACGACCATCCTTGTGGGTTTACAACGCGCCGAGTATCTTTCGTCTTCGTAACGATCTCAAAGATGGTATCACTGGGCTCCACTGGAATATGCACTGGCCATATAGTTGTAAACCAGCCAACAGTCCGAGCTACGTCAATGCTTGGGTCCCATGGGTTCCGGCCATGTCCTTCACAGTGTGTTGTTGGTGGAGCTCGGTCACCGAACGTTGCTACAAAAGCTTGAAGGAAGGCTGCATGTAGGATCTCGACCGGAGTCGTTCTGAAGGCCTTGTTCGCGTTGCCAAGAAAAGCTTGCGTCTGCTCCTTCGACAAGACGAAGCGGCTCTCAGACGCATTGCCGTAGGTATTATCTTCTCGATTGATGCCCCAAGATGTAGACATATCCTTAAACTGATATTCGGGTAGAATTTTTGAAGCGTGAAGCTTTGTGACGGCATATTCAGTCTGCAGTCGAACCCAAGTCTGAAACGAAATAGACGGTTTTAATGGTTCTCTTTCGCTTATCAGTAGTTCCTCAATATTGGATAACAGAATTTTCCAAGACAGAATGTCAGTGACAAGGTGATGAGCGGTGAGGGAGATGTATGACTGGGGATCTTGTCCAACGTGGATGAATTGGCATAAGAAGACGGGCCCTTGCTGGATGTCGAGGCATTTTTGGCCGCACTGGATCAGGGTCTTTGCATCATCTATAGACGCTACCATTTTCTCAACGAAATCGAAACAAGTAGCAACGTCACTGGAAATGACCTGCCCCCACTGGCCGTTCGAATTTTGGGAGAATCGAGCGCGGAGCATAGGATGACTTTTCACGATCCAGAGTAGGGCTTGTTTAAGCTTCTGTGCCGTGATAGGCAGCCCAATGCGGCATGTCACGTTCTGGTTGAAGTGGCTGTAGTCCCGGTCAGCAGCCTCGAAAAACATCATCTGCGCTGGGGATAGTGTAAACTTGATGTTTGGCTCTTCAATCGCAAACGGTTGAGCATACTGCATCTTCTCGGCTCTAACGGCCAGGCGGGAAACCGTCTTAGCCTGAAAAAGAGCTGATACCGATATCTTAAGCCCGACCTTGGCACACTGCGCGACAACCTGCATTGCGCTTATAGAGTCTCCGTGAAAATAGAAAAAATCATCATCCATGCCAATAGTAGCCGCATCTATCTTCAGGACGCGTGCCCAGACGTCTTGGAGTGTCCTTTCGGCATCTGTCGAGGGTGCTCGCTTCACGGATTTTACTTCAGCAGAGTATGACTGCATTTGCTCAAGAGACAGACATATGCAGACTTCTCGCAGTCGCTTTCGATCGGCCTTGCCACTTCGAGTTAAAGGTAAGCTTTGCAGGGGTAAGAGGAACTCGGGGACCATGAAAGGCGGAACAGAGGCCGACAGTGCAATTCGGACATCTCGCGCTCTCTCGCGAAAAGACTCTGATGGCTCGAGGAAAATACTATTGCCATTTTCAGGGGGCCGTGACTCTGATACAACACTTGGGAATATGAATGCTACTAATGACGCTGTCCTTCCAAATCTAGGCGTGATAACGTCGGCGACAGCGTCAGCTGCACCAGCCAAACATGTTTTCACCTGATATTCCACTTCACTCAGCTCAATTCGTTGCCCGCGGAGCTTCACTTGAGTGTCTTTTCGTCCCACGAAACGAATGGCGCCATCGGCGTTGTATTGAACAAGGTCACCTGATTTATAAAGCCGGCCGGTAATGCCTTTCGATCGAAAGTTCTTGAGCCATGTCGGAGGCTCGATATAATTGGCGGCCGTTTTCTCTGGTTCGTTCAAATATCCTCTTGTGACGACGGGCCCTTCAATAACAAGTTCGCCGACTGCTCCGATGGCTGCAAGTTTTGAGGTACTTGAAGCGTCCACAATCCACCCAACGCTTCCTACCATGTATCCCATAGTGCCGACTTTCCATTGAGAAGGTTGGATCACTCCGAGAGTACATATCGTCGCCTCCGCAGGCCCATACGCGTTGATCAAGGTTAACTTACCGGCCCACCCGTCAACTTGATTGCGTGATACTGCCTCACCACCAACGATGAGAGTTTTCAATGATGGGACCTCCTCAGGCTGAAGGATGTTAAGCGTGGAAGGTGTGAGTAAGGCCCAATTGATTTCACTGTCATGAATAAATGCTCCCAGCCGATTTAGGCGGTCCTCATCGGATGGAATATAGAGGCAACCCCCGAAACAAAGAGTGTCGAATATCTCATATATGCTCGCATCAAACGAGTAAGAGGCGAAGTGCAGGGACCGCGAGCTTGAGTTGACATTCATCACTCCTTCATGCGAAGCTATGCTCGTGCTCAGATTCCCATGTTCCACTACCATTACCATATTAGCTTCACCTAGGGATGGCATGGATCATCGGATTATTCACTCACTGATGATACCCTTCGGTTTACCAGTACTTCCAGAAGTAAAAAGAACAAAGGCCGCATGGTAAGGTTCGACGACAGGTAACGATCGTTTCGCAGATCGGAGTAGTTGTTGTATGAAAGCAGCCGAGATGAGAACAGTCGTGCTCCCAGAAAGTCCGTGGACAAGGTGCGCGTGTGTTTCAGAAACGACAATGAGTTGTGGGGTTGTCTGGGCGACCACCTCTTGTATGCGGCTGCGTGGATGCCCGGGATCAAGCAGAACACATGCACAGCCTGCGCGCAGAATACCTAGCATGGCTACAATGGACCACCTGGACTTTTCTAGGCAGACTGCGACCCTGGATTCCGTCTGAATGCCTAACCCAAGCAAGTGCCCGGCAAGCGAAGAGGACCATCCGTCCAAGTCTCCGTATGTTAATTTGCCGTCCCAAGCGCACACTGCCATGCTAGATGGGTGTTTAGTGCCGTGGTGTAATACGAATTCATGCAGAGGAATAGGAACCGGTGTGGGAAGCAGATCGTTCCACTCCTTGAGCCGAAGCATATCTTGTTCGCTAACAACTTCGATGTCTGCCACTTGGGCTTTCGGTCTCGTCGTAATCCTATGCAGGACGGCCTGGAACTGCTCTATCAACCTGCGTGCCTCAATCTCCGATAGCACGTTTGGATCGAAGTTGACTGATACCTGGAGACGGTTGGGCTCCTCTTGTAAGTGGAAGGCAATCACCAAGGCATAGCTTGCGAAATCAACGTATCCGTGGAAATAATCTTCTGGCTCTGCTCCTGCTAGCCCGCCCAGATCCAGCAGGGCTGTGACACAAGTGGGTTGGACAACCAAATGGGTCTGAAAGTCGCATGCAGAGGATGCATCTGCACTAATCTTTCGGATCTGGCGCAGTCCATGATGAAGGAAGGGAATTGACTCAATCGTCTGCTGTTGCAGAGTGGCTATAGATTCCTCCACAGTCTTATCTGCACCCAAGGACACGCGAACCGGAATAGTGGCGATGGTAGGGCCGGTAATGCCGGCAATACCCTCCATATCAGCACCGCGACCGTTAGAGGTGAGCCCAAAGACCACATCCGCGGTATCTGTGTAATGCGACTGAACCACCGCCCAGGCGAACTGTATCATGGTCGACAGAGTCTGATGGCCCTTGAAGTTGATAGGGCTGGAGATTGATTGGTTGAACGAACGATTCGATGTTGGGACGAAATTGGCAGATGGAACCGGGGGGAATACTGCTACTTCGATGCCGTCGAAACGCTGCCTCCAATAATCTCCACCTCCTTGAATCTCTGTGATGTGGCGGATGAAGGGGCTGAACGGTCTGGCAACCAAGATCTCTCCGCGGTAGGCCCGACGGACTTGCTCCCAGAGCAATGACAATGACCATCCATCGTAAAGGGAATGATGGATCGTGAAAATGAAGGAGTAGGGACCGCAACTAGCCACAGACAGGGGTGCGAGAGACAGATAGAATAGGGGAGAGCCTAATGCCATTAAATGGGCCTCTGAGTGATGTAGCTGATCGTCAAGCGTATCATGCATTTCAAATCGTGCAGATTGTTTTAAAACGACTTGGAAGATGCCGGCATTCTCTACTTGAATCATGCGGGTTCGAAGAATCGGGTTGGCAGCGGAAACAGCGTTCCAAGCCTCTTTAAACAGAGTAAGATCTGTCGTGAGAGGAACCTCATACTTGTACCGGGAAACATACATTCCTGGTGTCTTCACCGCTAGAGCCATCAAGCCTTCCTGTAGAGGAGTGGACGGATAGATATCCTCCACCATATCTGGGTGTACCTCGCACTGGCGAGCCGCGTCCATCAAAACTTGAGACCGATCAATATCTTTCCCAAATGTATACATTGGCTCTGTGCTTTGGGTTCTATTGCTTGTAGGTTGGCTTGCCGCCTTTGCCAGCGACGAGACTGAAGGATGCCTAAAGACGTCAGCCATGTTGAAAGCAATCCCACGCTCTTTCGCCATAGCCACCATGCTCATAGCTAGGATGGAATCACCACCAAGACCAAAAAAGTTATCGCCACAGCCAATCTCATCAACTGTCATCTTTAGCGCATCGGCGAAAAGTTGTCGAACAGTCCGTTCTTCGCTCGAAGCCGGCATGACTTTCATCTTGGAATTGGGTAGTGTGTCGTATTCGTCCGAAGGCATGTCGCGGGCCATGGTGCGAAGCTGCCTGCGGTCCAGTTTGCCAGACTTGCTATATGGGAAATAGTTGACCGGAATGAACATAGTCGGCACCATGTACACGGGCAGAAGAGCATGAAGTTTCTCTCGAGCCTCCGCGCTTAGTATCTTGAAGTGGCTGTCGGACACCTTGAACATCTGCTGGCGAAGTATGACAAACGCAGCCAAGACTGGACGCTGCGTGTCTTTTGGGGTGACGACTTCAGCGACGACCTGTTCTGCCTGTGGGAAGCTCCTGCGCGCGTGATACTCGACCTCACCCAGCTCGATCCGTTGACCGCGCAGTTTGACCTGCGTGTCCTTGCGCATCACGAAGCGTAAAGCCCCATCCTCTATATAACGCACCAAGTCACCAGTGCGATAGAGACGCGAAGAGCTCCCAGAGCGGAAGCTGGACAGCCAATGCGGACGGTTCTCCTCTTTGATGAACGACTTGAGAGTGTGGTCAGGGTTATTGAGATAGCCGTGGCCTACTATGGGACCCTCAACATACAGCTCACCCACCGTCCCAATCGGCGCCAAGCGCTTCTCGTTCTTTGCGTCGACTACCCAGGTGACGGCGCTTGTAGGAAACCCGATGTTGTTTGGATCGCTGGAATCACGCGCTTCGCGATGTACTGTGGTAAGTATGGCACACTCTGCGGGACCATACTCGTTTAGCAGATGAGCGTGAAGAGCCCACTTTGTGATAACTTCACTCGCAATAGGTTCGCCACACAGAGCTAGAGTCTTCAACGCTGGAACTTTGGCCGGTTCGATAGTCCGAGCTACGGAAGGGGTCAAGCATGCCCAGTTGGCACCCAGACGATTGATGGAATCGGTTAGACCACCTCCTCGGATATCGTCATCAGATGGCACACATAAGCAACCGCCTGCCATCAGCGTCAACAGACTATCTGCGATGCTGATATCGAATGCGTAGCGAGCGAACTGAAACACTCTTGAATCGGCTCCTAAATAAAGAGCAGTCTGGTTTGCGATGGCACTGGTGCACCATGAAGTATGTGAGTGAACAACGCCCTTGGGTGTTCCAGTCGACCCAGACGTGAATACGGCGTACATGGAATTTGTCGGGGATGAGAGCGGGTTTGGAACGGGCGGGATTGGATCAGTTGGTGTGTCTGAAGCTTTCCAATCGACGCCTACAACAACCAGATGTGGCGCCAACTTTCTTGCCACGCGGGAATGCAACTCGGAGCTTATAACGAGCGGTGCCTCCGCGTCTCGGCAGATTGACTGCAGCCGCTGAACTGGATGGTCTGAATCCAGCAGCACAAACGCCCCTCCCGCTTTCAACACGGCCAGCATCGCCACTGTTGTCCAACTAGACTTTTCGAAGCAGAGAGGGATGAACACTTCGGGACCTACACCCAAGTTTATCAGGTGCATGGCCAAGCTCGATGAGAGGTTATTCAGCTCGCCGCGCGTGAGACTGCCGTCCCATGCGCACACAGCGGGTGTATCCGGATCAGAGTCCGAATGCTCCCGTATAAGATCATGAGCGCAAGCCTGGAAAGGAGCAGGCAGCTTTTCGTTCCACTTTCTCAGTTCAGACCAATCCTCAAGGCTAGTCGTGTCTAACTCGCCAAGAGTGAGATCCTTCATTGACGGGACTAGCTGTTGGAAGATGTGCTTCAGCAGGAATAGCATGCGATTGAGCTGTGTCTTACTAGTGACTTCCGGATCGAATGTTGCCTCGATACTCAGCGACGATGGCATTTGGCGACAGACCAGATTGATAGCATAGGTGCTGAAAGCATTCTGCGCTGTCAAGTCTCTTGAATCACAAAATAGTTTCGGGGGTGGCATAGCTTCCGGCTGGATAACCAGCAGACTCTGAAACTGACAAGCGGAAGCGGCCGCTGTTCCCAGTCGAGCGATGTGTTGAAGACCAATCTGTTCGAAAGGCATGGTATCGATATAGTCTTGCTGCACCATCCGAAGAGCCTCCGCGACAGTCATGGCTGGTGGGACAGTAAGACGGCACGGGACAGTAGCGATTGTCGGACCCGTCACTTCCTCGATTCCCAAACTCGATGCCCCACGCCCGGACACAGTGATTCCGAATAGAGCGTCTGGATTGTCCATATAGAGGGAGATGAGAATGCCCCAAGCCAGCTTCAGCCGATTGGGCACCGCAAATTCGTATGTTAGACGTGTGTGGATGGGTATCTCCATAGTCTTCATCGCGGTAGAATGGGCAATGTAAGAGGCCGAAGCCACGGCGGGGAAGGTAGCAGATTGAATATTCTCGAATCTTCCCGACCAGAATTTCTCGGACTCAGATCTGGTTCTCATAATGTGTCCGATAAACGGGCTGAATGGTCGAGGCACAAGTTCGGTCCTGTCATATGCCTCCTGAACTTGCTGTAGAAGCAGTGGCAATGACCATCCATCAGCCAGAGCGTGGTGGAGGGCGAATGTAAAGACAAGGGGACTATCCCCAGAGTGTGACTCGTGACTACTGAGACAGAGTCGAGCGAGCCGACAACCCAGTTCCCAATCGCCCCAGTTTCCCGCCTGGCCAGTCTCCCAGACCAGTGGGCTACGCACCACGGCTTGGTATAATGACCCATTGACTTGCACAATTCGCGTTCTCAGGATCGGGTTGGCCGCGGTCACAGCGTGCCAGGCGCCCTGAAAATGAGAAGAGTCGAGGTGAGCTGGGAGCGTGTACTCGAAGACAGCGGTGTAAGAGCCAGGCTTCTTGATCGTGTGGGAAAATAGACCCTCCTGCAGAGGAGTGCAGGGGTAGACATCCTCGATTTCATCGCCGTGCTCGAGATGACACTGCTGCGCGATAGACGTCCTGAAAGTGTCGTGATCATCTATCGCAGAGGGAATGAGAGAAAACGGTGAGACAGGTTGTGGCACCTCCACTGCACACGTTCCGATGGAAGACGCCATATCTTCGAGGGTATGCTTGTCATATATAAGACGCACAGCTAGGTCTAGTCCCCGACGTCGGATTGCGCCAGCAAGCTTCATAACACCGACAGAATCCCCGCCGAGTTCAAAGAAGCTGTCGTCGAGGCCGATCTCCCGTGGCTCGAGGCGAAGTATCTCGGCCCATACACTCTGAATAGCTCGTGCTACTACGGTCAACGGCTGTCGCTTGCCAACAGAGGGTAGGCAAGCGGCGTAGGACCGAAGCTTTGATGGCATCAAATCGCCGGCCATGGCACAGAGACGCCGGCGGTCGCTTTTCCCGCTAAACGTCAACGGCATGGATTGAAGAGGAAGAATTAGGGTAGGGATCATCCATCTTGGGAGGTCGGTTGACAATCGTTGCTGCGCAAGCTTCACTGCTTCGCAAAATTCGTCACTGGGGACGAGGAAGCCGTGACCGCTAGAGTTCGAGTGGTCATCACCATGCTGCCGCGCTCCATTCTGTAGGTCTGGAACGACGAAAGCCACCAAGGTCTCAACGGTGTCGATGACTGCGACTCCGACAACGATCCCACGGACGGTCGGGAGAGCACGTCGCAGGAAATGCTCAACTTCTTGGACTTGGAGTCGCTGTCCATGGAGTTTGACTTGGTCATCTATGCGACCGACATAGCGAAGCGAGCCATCCTCAGCGCTCGCACTAACCAAGTCGCCGGTCTTGTACAGCTTTCTCCGGTCTCCGCCGCCGTTTGGATGAATGTGAAAGTGGGGATGCCAAGACGGCGGATCAACGAATGTTTGGGCCGTCAGCACCTTGTCGTCAAGGTAACCCCGGCCAACGGAGGGTCCGTCTAGCCACAGTTCGCCCACCTCCCCTGGTGCCACCAGGCGTGAAGCATCCTGTTGATCTGCCACCCAACAAGTAACACCGACACCATGTCCCAAATTCGCATGCGCCAACTGCTCAACATCATTGTCGACAGAGCAGCGTCGGACCATGTTCACAACGGCACACTCACTGACGCCGTAGGCTGCGAGCAGGTGATGTACACGCGGCGCCCATTTGCGCACATCGTCAGCCTGGATCACCTCGCCGCCGAGCACAAGCGTGTGCAGCATGGGATAATCCTCGACCTCGAGAACCCGTGCGACAGAGGGCGTGAGAAGCGCCCAGTTGGGCTGCAGATGGCGACACTGGCCTGCCAAATCTTGTATGCGTCCCTCGTCAGACGGGATCGCCACGCAGGCCCCGACAATCAGGGCCGTTAACATCTCCGTGATGCAAGCATCAAACGCATACGACGCGAACTGCAGCACGCGGGAGCTCGCGTCCATGTTGAGTGCCCGAGCATGCGCCACCGCACTGCTGCAGAACGCGCGGTGCTCGATGACGACGCCTTTGGGCCTTCCGGAGGTCCCTGAGGTGAATATGGCGTAGGCGACATTTGTAGGTTGCGCGCGGACGTCACAGCCATGAGTATAGAGCACTGGTGGGGCCCTTGTAAGCTCATCTGTCATCACCACCACGTCGACGTCGGGCGCCAATGTCTCGGCTGTCTTGGCCAATGTCTTCGATGCCATAATGAATCTGGCGTCGACAGTCCGACACAGCTCCTTTAGTCGAGCAGCCGGGTTGGTTGGATCCAGCAGTACGAAGGCGCCCCCAACCTTTAGAATGGCGAGCATGGCCGTCGGAACCCAAAACGACTTCTCCGAATAGACCGGCACATAAATCTCTGGGCCAACTCCGCGCTGCCTCAAGTGTGCTGCGAGTGAAGATGAAAGACTGTCCAGATCCTCATATCTGAGCTGTCCGTCCCAGGCATGAATGGCAGTTGCCTCAGGTTGACGGGCGACTATTCTTTGGACCAGTTCATGAATGCAAAGGTTGACCTTATGTGTCGTCATTGAGTGCAGCTCTCCAGGGCTCATTCTTAGCTCAACATCGTCGTGTTGAGAAGACGACAGCTCAGCGCTGCCGCCTTGCATCGCGAGCATCGTGTTCTTTTGCTCGGAGTTTTCTTCGCTCTGTGCCATCACCATTGTATAGCTAAGAGGCTATAAGGTCACCACAACTCACTGTCTTGGGTGATAGTGCATGTGATAACCCTTTGCGTATTGCAGTGATGTAAAGCAAGAGAGATCCGGTATATTCGCTCTGTCTTCTCGTCTCTCTTTTGCTTTGCTATTTTTCTGTCCTTATTAAGCCTGCTTTTCTCGATATCTCCCTGAGTACATTTCTCTGCTATATTAAGACTTGAATAAAAAGGCGGTTAGGTGCAAAATCTCAACTGGTTGTGTAAACTTCATATAGTAGGAACAATACCAGGGAAGGGGGAGGCAATTTCACATCAGGTTCAGTAACGGGATCTCCTTCGAGGGCGGAGGAAACGCTCCAATCATGAAATATATGAGGCTTGGGTATACATCAGTATACCAAGAATGAGTTTTGGTACTGCCACGTGTTGAATGAGATGAGGTCAACCGTGTCTAGCCGTTATGCCAGCCTGCATCGTGGGCTGGTTATGCATGATACTAGTTCGGCAACAAAGTGACAGTAGCCACAGTAGTACCGCTGTAATTTACTGTTGTGTTTCACGAAACAATGGATTCCCGTTCCTGTTTATACCAATATTTCTGCTGCGTAAGTCATTTCCTGCTTCTCTCTTTTCTTGGTCGCCCGTGTTGCCGAGTACTGAGGTAGAGTAATACAGCATGATGATCCTATATGTTGGAGCTTTTGCTGCAGTACCTAGTAAGCAACTCAATTCTCAAAGCACGCGTTTCGTTCCTCTGCAGGCGCAGCACATACCGTCAGGCGACATGTCGTATTTGAGTACAAGCCTATGACAGTTGGAGCGGGGTGATTTTGGGCGGGCAACTATTAGAAGCTTGAGGGGTTTTGCTTTCCTTTTGGATAATTGTGCTTTTTGCCTGATGATTTGCAACAGAGAGAGAAACCTAGTAGAGCGAAAGTCATATGTCACTCCCACCTGATAGTACGATTCGCTTGCTGTCAGGGTTTTTGTCCTAAAGTGAACAGTCGGCTATAGAGACAGAAGGTAGTATAGGGGTTAATAAAAATTTTATCGGTTTCTAAACCCCATAGTCGAGGCTACACCCGGAGTCCGGGACGATGTAGGTACGGGATGTTAATCAAACAGTCTAAGATCGGATACCCATTCTGATCGTGAAAACTTCCTGGGCCTTGAGGAATTCCAGGTCGCCCTGAGTACCGATGAGGAAATGATCAGACATACCGGTGGTGAACCCCCAGTGAAGTGGTGTGATGGAAAATAGGAAGTTGTTCGTGTATGTGTGGCATTCGATGCATGTGTCCAACCTGCAGCTGATAATGGATAGTCTAAATGCATACGACCTTGTTTCCGGCTTGCCGCTAACAACCAGCAGCCTCAACCAACCGCTTAGGTAAGAAACGGATATACTGGGCCGTAAACCTTCCGAAAGACATGGTATAATATATCACAGAATTCCCTCGTCATGGCTAGCCACCTTATCAGCACAAGGCACATCGGACTATTGACGTTGTGGGACTTAAAGGCCTGATCGATCGACTTGGAGCCGGGTTTGCGTCTGACAAACAATTATCTATCATGCATTCAGTACAGTTCGTTGCCAATGTGGAGTTGGTTGTGGTTGGTTGAAGACGAGCTGTTGTGATAACCTGAACGATGCTCATTAGTGTAGTTGTTGAATTGTTGAGCAATCATTTTCTCATCGCTACCTGAGCAGTGATCGCGTAGGTCCTGTGTAGGAGAATATTAACTTAACGCACCTCTCATCAAACGCTTCATAATCCATAATCAATATCCAAGACTGGAAGTGTCTACTTACCACAATGACAACTATTACAAGTCTCGTCGCATTTGGCGAGTCAAAGGATGTTGCGATCATTGATATCAGGCAAGACGTCAATACTCTTGATCTTCGCGATGAGGTTATCTCAGGCCTCCGGGCTGACAACCCCACGCTCCCATCGATGTTATTGTGGGACGACCGTGGCCAGAAGCTATTTGACAGATTCACGCAATGTCCTTTTTACTATCCATTTCACAGCGAGGCAGAGATATTGAACGAAAGGGGATGCGAATTAGGAGAGAGTATACCCGATCAAGGTGTATTGCTTGAACTTGGGTGCGGGTACGTGAGCACTTACCGTAAGTCACGAGACGGCCGATCAGGGACTAATGAGTGGCGTCTAGGAAAATCCGGAAAACTAAATCCATTCTCTCGGGCATTCGGGGGGTACAGAAACGAGTTTACTACTTTGGCCTCGACGTAACGCATCAAGGGCTTAAGTCTAGTTTAGCGGAGCTTAGAGAACTATTCGAGGACAGTCCTTCCATTGTCATAACCGGGCTCCTGGGCACATACGACGACTGTCTGGCGTGGCTGCCTCATCTGCGGCAACGCGGGCACACATCAGTAACGGTTCTCTGGCTAGGCAACAGCATAGGCAACATCGGGAGCCATGACCAAGTGAGCGCATTCCTGGGGCATTTTGGCGCCATCTGCAAGGAGGCCCACCTGGCGTGCCAGTTCATCGTCGCGACAGACACCTGCAGCGATGACAACAAAATCGCGAAGGCTTACGACGGCGGGTTGCCCGAGTATCGGGATTTCATGCTCAATGCTCCGGAGGCAGCCAATAGGGTCTTGGGCTACGAGGCCTTTCAGATCGAGGACTGGGAACCGGACATCTGGATGGAGCAGCACGAGCGCACGCTCCATCTTTACATGGCTGCCCAACACGACGTCGTCGTTGCACTGCAGTCAGAGAAGGAAAATGGCATTCGTGTGGCGATGGCGAAGGGGCAGCGAGTGCAACTCGCGACGACGGGTAAGTGGAGGGCGGATGCCGTCACCGACTTCTGTCACCGGGCTGGGTTCCTCCTTCAAAGGCAATGGACGGACCAGGCGGGCGACTGTGGTAAGTGCATTGATTTCGTCTCCAGCTTCATTTAAGTCAGTCCCGATTACCTTGACCCCTTGATCATTAGCCATTCTGGCATGCTGGACTTACTGACACTCGTCTCTAGCTATATTCTTACTCGTGCAAGAGGATTGATGATATCTTGTTATAGTTGACATAAATAGTTGGCATAACGGCTTCTTCGTTGTGAAGCTTTGGTTCTACTACCTACCTAGAGTTAGTAAGGTTGAATCGTAATCGTACCTACCTACCTGTCATACCTGCCTATCGTTATTTTCATGTGACCAAACAAAAGGGAGGCAGTCGCGATGGTTGGCGGCGCACATTGAACTAAAGTGTGCCTACCCAGGTACCAAGTACCCAGACCCCCAGCACTGTTCATTACAACTGCCTATGTATGCACCTACCTATGTACCTACATACCTACCTACTATGTAGGTATATACCTTATGTACTTAGGTAGGTAGGTAATAGGTAGGTAGTAGGTACCAGGTATATGTAGATACCTAGCCAGACACCTCGGGTGCAGCACGTGTGTTCTGTGCAACATCAGTACCGCCACGAGGTTTTACCTGCGTTACCTATCATCTCTTCACCAACTCTCTACCTAAAATTCTCTCATCTCCTTCCGTTCTCAACTCCTTGAACCGCCATGACAAACCCAACTGTTGAGGTGGACGGGGCGGAGACTCCACCAGCTGTTGCTGCCAATGCTGACGACGAGTCTCAATATCCTCGCGGCTTCAAATTGCTTCTTGTCACTATCGCCCTTCTTTCTTCCATGTTCTTGGTGTCTCTAGTGAGTGTGATGCGCCGAGATGATACTTGCCCTTACCTACACACCTGAACTCTGCTGACTTCATCGCCGTTCGCAGGACGGCACCATCCTGGCCACCGCGATTCCTAACATCACGGACCATTTTCATTCGCTAAATGACGTGGGCTGGTACGGAGGGTCATACTTGTTCGCCGTCGGCGCGTTGCAGTTGCTCTATGGCAAGCTCTACACCATATACAGAGTCAAGAGTGTCTTTCTTGTCGCGGTAGCCCTCTTTGAGCTCGGCTCGCTTGTCGCAGGCGTGGCACCCACATCAGATGCGCCCATTATAGGAAGAACAATTTCTGGAACTGGGGCCGCGGGCATTCTCGCGGGCTCTATCATCATCATCGGTAGATCTGTGCCTCTCCGCCAGCGCCCCATCTTCACCAGCATTCTGTCCGCCGTACATGGTATCTCAAGTGTCATTGGTCCTATGTGCGCTTTCTACCCTTCCCTTTCTTTGATTTCATACAGATCGTCTGACTAGGTAAACCATGTTAGCTTAGGTGGTGTCTTCACAGACCATGTTACCTGGAGACTGTGCTTTCTCATCAATCTGCCCTTCGGCGTAATAACGATTTTTTTCCTCCTCTTCTGCCTCCCGCAACAACCACCAACACAGCTCGCTTTGCCGTGGAACGAACAAATCAAGCAATTCGACCTCCCTGGCACGTTTTGCATCGTCCCGTCCATCATCTCACTACTTCTCGCCCTGCAATGGGGAGGATCCATGTACCCTTTCAATGATGGTCGCATCATCGCCCTTTTCGTTTTGGCTGGCGTGTTGGCTATCGCATTTGCTGGCGTCGAGGTCTGGCAGGGGGATAACGCGACCCTCCCAGGGCGCATCATGAAGAACAAGAACATCCTAGGCGGTGTATGGTTCGGCGTGTTCATAAGTGGTGCTATTCTAATCTTTACTTACTATCTGCCTATTTGGTTCCAAGCTATTCAGGGTGTTTCAGCAACCCAGTCCGGGATTCGTACCTTGCCCGCTGTCTTGGGCCTCGTCTTGTTTTCCATCATCGGCGGTGGAGCGGCTACCGCACTCGGCCAATATGTTCCACTCCTCCTCATTTCATCCATCGTCGCATCAGTTGGCGCCGGTCTTCTGAGCACGCTAAAGGTTGATTCAACCATTGGTTATTGGTTCGGGTACCAGGCCCTTATGGCAGCTGGTGTGGGCCTGGGTGCTCAGAACGTTATGCTTGTCGGGCAAGTGGCTGTGCCACATGTGGACATGGCAATGGCTATTTCAGTTATGTCATTTTCTCAGACTCTTTCATCCTCCATTTTCCTCGCTGTGGCCCAGGCTGTGTTTCAGAATAGTTTGGAGTCTACCCTAAGGGCCCATACCCCCGAGGTCGACCCGGGGGACGTGATTAACGGCGGAGTCACGGCCATCCGAAGGCTCGTTACTGCGGAACAGCTACCCTCGGTACTGCGGGCGTACAATTCGGCCATTATGCAGACCATCTACATTGCTGTCGCGGCGAGTGGACTGTCTATTGCGGGCGCCCTCATCATGGACTGGTTGTCTCTTAAGAAGAAGACCGAGACGGAAAAGAAAGAGTCGCTCTCACCTACCACTGACTAGACTGCAACCGCCGACGGCGCATCCGTTAAGTCTCACCTCAGGTGAAACATGAGAAGAAACGCGCGACACTATCGATAAAAACAATTTCGCGTAGAGATTAAATTTAGAATGGATGAACCTCTGCTCGATATTCCGTATTCCTCACGGCTCAAAGTGAAGTGCCTCTGCTGTGAGCTTTGTTCCCATGATTGCTGCCGTGTCGGCGCACTCTGACACTCTCACGGAGATCCACCGGGGATGTGACAAGGGCTTGACTCTGTCATTGCAGGACTTTCCACCGGTCGCAAGTACTTACCTAATCGCCTCCAAACCTGTCTACGAGCAACTGGGGAGCGGACCGAATTATCCGATGGCTTGTACTTCTGCTTATCCCCTTAACGACCATTGCACCTCTGTGACCAGCCAAAATTTTGATTGGATAATCAAGATCTTGAATATTTCTTACGCTTGTACGTAGGTTGGGGTCGAATATATCCATCATCTTTAGCAACGTAACATAGGTAGTATAAAGTAAGGATATTGCACTGGTTGGACCTTAAGCTACCCGAAACTGTGGCAGGCACGGTGGGCGTACCTATATAACCCCTCCCAGTGGATTCCTATACAATGACTACCAATACGGAGTACTCCTACAACATTAATACTACTACTAGAGCCAACAAACCGTTGATACTTAACGGTTTAGTACGGTTGGTAGCAGTTTAGTGGCGGTCTATTCACGGTCTATAAACTTAGTGTGACGTAAAGTTAATTTTAATCGAAAAGCAGCAATGTATATTTTCGATCCCAACCTACGTCACGATAGATTGGGGTCATCATGTGATTCAATCAAGTAGGTATCATAGTTGGCCCTGCAGCTATCGATGTTCCACAGGTACGGTACTACGCTTCGGCACGGTCCGTTGCATATGCAGGCTTGGCTGGCCGTTACTTTAGCCAAATCGGAAGTGACTAGCTAGGTACCTAACTGTAGGAGGTATGTAGGTAGGTGTTAGTAGCGTCTGCCACTATACGCTACAATCACGCCTTACCTGAGTGCTCTACCTTGGCGACATCGTGATAGGAGCCTCGTGAGCCCCCGAAGGGCGCGAGTGGCGGACCAAGATGGGAGTTTAGTCACTCTCTTTCTGGAGTGGGGGGTTGGCACTGGGCGTATGCCCCCTGGAAGCCAAGGAATTTCAAGAGGTGGAAGTTGTAGTTCTCCAGGCGCCTGTGCCACTAACACCGAAGGTGGCTCTGAACTAACATGGGCCGGTGCAACTCGGCTCCGCTTAGATATTTATCAAACTTGCCTCATATGTATAAAGATACACTTCCTTGGTGGTTCTGAGGAATTTGCTTGGGGGAGCCCGCGATGATGATGTGTGACTTGTGTAATTGGCCGTGGCTTGGAGATAGTGCATTGGCATGCTCAATCAGTGGCCAGATGGCTTCCGCCACTTGTTCCGCGTCTAGGCGTGTGCTTGTCCCATCGGCCAATTCTAGAATGGCGGCCAGCTGAGGTTTTCCATTGCCAACATACATGACCGACTTGAGAAGTGGATGTGTGCTTATCAAGGATTGATTCGGAACGGGATTCAGCTTCTCACCGTGAGATAGGACGATGACATCATCTACGCGACCTTGAGACTTCCAGTGATGCGGTTTCGAGGGGTGCTTGGAGTACAGGTCTTTTGTTGAAAACTCGGAGAGCTCATTATGTTGGAAGATTGCTTGAAAAGTTCTCTTGCTATCGTCTCTCGTTACGATCATCTCGAACATTCCAGGTAAACTTGTTGAGCGAAAGTCATAGCCAGACTGTTCTGCGCCGAAACAGAAATAGTCCCAATCACTTCGGTCCGTCAGATGAGTAGTGCACACCACGCATTCTGTGGATCCTATCTGGTTACAGACGTGCGTTCTCGATGACAGTATCCGCCCTGCCTCAGATGATAGCGGTGCGCCGCCGTAAAAGAAATACCGCAGTCTCGCTAGTTTGTCTAGGATTGGGCCAGAGTCCAGTACTTCTTGGAGTAATGAAGGGGGTATAACGGCGCCGCTAACCTCTGTACTGTCAAGAGCTTGCTCGGTTGAGAATAAGCTTAGCGGCATCGAGGGATTAGTAAAAATCACATTTATGCCCGGGTTCAAGGGAAGCCATATACCCATTGAGAAGCCTGCCATATGGAAGAATGGCAGGGCAACCAGAAATGCTGGACGTGAGGCGATGGCCTGGAGAAATACTTCACGGCCTTTCAAAGGGGGGATTTTCCACTGTGCGTCAAACACAGCCAATTGTCCGTGTGATAAGGTGACGGGCTTTGGAAGCGATGTTGTCCCAGAGGTGTGCAGGACGATACACGGATCATCTTTAACCTTGTCGAATTGTTTCTCATAAGGAAAATGGGGTATATCTTCATTGCCCAGCAAATCCTGTAGGTTTGGAGCTGGAATGACTTTCAAGCAGGGTATTTGGGCAAGTGATCTGAGGTTCGACATGGAACCGCACAAGAGGGTCGTGCAGCAAGCCGCTTTGAAGAGTTAGGCATGGCCTTCATAGCTATTTCGGGGAGACGTGAACAAAAGCTACTGAAGGTTAATAACGGCTGTGAGGACTATACGGTTAGAAAATACCTTGTAACCACATTTCACAGCTGCACAGAAGAATATAAGATATCGGATGTCATTGGGACCGATGTATGCAATTGTTTGGAAGTTCTTGCTCGTCCCTTGTTGTACGGAAGCCTACGCGCTGACGGGAGGTCACCTAATTATGCGAGGCCCTGCGAACTTCATGACCCTCCGTATAGGCATGTAACCGAACTGCAGGATGTCTCGGATGAAGCTATTCAGAGACTGAGACATACGGCTAAACCTTCTCATAAAGGAGGTTTAGGTCCGTAGGACTCCTGTATATAAAGACTAGTTAGCCCTCCAAGGGATAGAGGGTCCTTTGGATAGTCAAGGGGTCATTGCGCTCATAGAACATTATTCTCACACTGAGTTATTCTCCAAGCCCTGTATTCAGCCCTTGTGATATTAAACGCTCACCTTCTGATGGCAATGGACCTCGCTATTGATAATATGTTGCGCTACTGTGGATACGCGCTTAGCTAATAGAAGTATACTAGTGCACTCTTTAGTCATAAGACCTTTTAAAGTTAATTTAAAAGCTTTATTAGTTTAAGTTCTAAATATTATATATAAAAAAAATAGCTAATATTTATATATAAGCAAATAAATTTATATTTATTTAAGCTTAAAGTTTTTAAAACTTATAATAATATAATATATTTTTTAATTTTATAGTTTTATAAAAATTATAAAATTATTTAAAATATTATTTTAAATATTTAATTTAATAATATAAATATATATATATTTTTATTAATATAATTAATATATTTATATTATTATTATTATATTTAAAATATATATTTATTATAATTATTAAATAAATAAATAAAAATTTTATAAATATTATTAACGTTTATAATAAAAATATTATAATATATTATTATTTAAAAGCTTAACTTTTAAATAATATTAGTTTTTACGCGTTTATTTTAAATAAATTATTAATTTTACGTTATTATTTATAAACTTTTTTTTTTTTTTTTTTTTTTTTTTTTAAATTTTATATATTTATTTTTTATATATATATTAAAATATATTTATAATTATTTAAAATATATTTAGCTAATATTTATAAATAACGTTAAATTATTTATAAGTTTATTTTTTAATAAATTTTTTTTTTATTATAACACGCGCGTGCGCGCTATATAAACCGGTTTAAAAAATCTTATTAATTTATTATATAATTTTTTTATAATATTAACTTTTAATTTTTTTACTTAATTAATAAATATTTTATAAATATTTTAATATTTTTAAAATAATTATTTTATTTATTAATAAATATATAAAATTTTTTTATTAATATTAATATTATTATTAATATTATTAATATTAATATTATAAGTTTATTTATTTTATTATTGCGCGCTTTAATTATTTTTATTATTATTAACTTAAACATGCCGACTTTTTATTATAAATATATTATTTTAGCCGTTATTTTTAGCTTTAATAATATTTTTTTACGTTATTTACGCTTTTTTATTATTATTATTTACGCCGAGCTTTATTATAAATATATACGCTTTATATTTATTAAAAATATATAAAATAATTTTTATTATTAAAATATAATATATAGTTTACGTTATTAATATTATATTTTTAAATATTTATATATTTTTTTATAAATATATTTTAAATTATATAATTAAATAATTAAAATTAATAAACTTTTTTTTAGTTTTTTAATATTTATTTTTATAATAATATATTTTTTAGCTACGCTATAAAATTATATTTTAAATATTATAAATAATTTTTGCGCGCGCTTATAAACTTTATTAAAAAATTTATATTAATTATTATTAAAAGTTTTTTTATTTTTATATTATATTTTATTTACTTAAAAAATTTTTTAAAATTAAATTTATATAACGTGGTTTATAAACAAGTTATATATTTAAACGAGTCGCGCATTTTTTATTAAAACGCGTTTTTTTTATTTTATTACGCAAAAACTTTTTAATAAAATAATATTTATAAAAAATAATAAAATTAATTTTTAATTAATTATTTAAGCAATTTAATTAAGCTAAAAATTTAATATTTAACGCGCTTTTAAAATTTATAATATTTTTATAAATATAATATATAATAAAATAATAAAATATATTATTAAAAATAAAACCTGCGCTAATATATATAATTTTAATTTAATTAAAAAAAAATATTTTTTAAATATATTTTTAATTTAAATAACCAAAAATTTTTGCCGGCTTATATTAATATTTAAAATATAATTAATTATTTACGCAATTTATATAATATAAGCTTAATTAATAAATATTAAACTTATAACTTTATTAATTATTATTTAAAGTTTAAATTATAATATATATATTTTTATAATTATTAAAAAGTTTTATATAAAAATTTAAAAATAATTAATATATAATTTAAACGTTATTTACGCGTAAAAATATAATATAATATTTACGATAATAATATTTAAAACTTTAATAAAACTAATTTTATAATAAATTAAATTTATTTATATATAATTATTATATACGCTAATTAATATAAAAAATATAAATTAATATAGTTTAATAATAAAAAATAATTAATAATAATTTATTTTATTAATTTGCGCAGTTTATATATTTTATTATTTATTATTTTTTAAAAAGTTTATTATTTTAAATATTAATATTAAAATATTAGCTTTTTAAATAATTAAATATTTAAT